>JAPYZE010000391.1:0-41796 GCA_030522805.1 Leptomastidea abnormis
TATATATATATATATATATATCAAAATAGAGAGCAAACGCGAAACAATGAAGAGCAAACAAAAATAAGAACGTAAGAGGCAAATGTGGGCCGATGAAACGGTGCAGTTAAGAATATATGTGTATGTATGATACACAAGTGCGGATATATATTTTTTGTTAAGTCGGAAAGGAAGGGAGAGAGGGTAGCAGGCGGGTCTGTTAAAGTACACCCTCAAGGCTAAACCTCTATATAGGTATAATATACCTCTCCAGTCCGGTAGTATAGTACATCTCGGTTATACGGCTTATCGAGATTCCCTCATTTATTACCGCGACTGAAAAATTACGAAGAGGAAAAAAGAAGAAAAAAGAATGACCCAATGCTTCTGCTGCTGCTTTCAGCACTGCTGATCCTATATAGGTACCTATCCTATATACCTACGTAATTATTATGCACGTCGTGGTGGGATACGCACGTACATATACATACATATATGTATATATAGACTGATGAGTGGACCCTCGCGGACTTTAGCAGCAGCAACGATGAGAAGGAGGAGGAGAAAAACGCGGAATCAACAACATTGCTATATATTGCGCGCGTTACGCTCTGCTTGTTCGCTTATATGCGATATACACTTGGGGTCCTGCTGTTGATGGATGCTAGCCTAAGGCGGGCATGGCATGGCCTATCCGTGCGCTCGATCGGATCCACCTCCTTTTCCTCCTCCTCCTCCTCCTTTTACTTCTGTTCTTACCCATCTGTGTCAATTGCATTACTCTGAAGAAAAAGGAGGAGAAGGTATATTATATATAGTATAGTCTACGGTGTGCGTATGCAATGTATGTATAGATATATGTACGCCTGCTGCTCATGCAACGGAAACTTTAATGCAGATATACTTTCGCGGCGAAGAAAATCGATGGGGCTTACGGTTCTCTTACCCCCCACTCTTACCTCCTTTTTCTCTTATACGGCCGCTTTATTATTCATTCTCTTTTCTTCTTTTTTATTTCTCTACTTCCCGGTTACGAATCTTAAGAGCAAACTGTGTGTGTGTGCTGCTTCTATTCCTGCACTGATTTTCCAGATAGATTCTTTCTTGCCTCAAGCTATGGTAAGAAAGAGTCTATTGGAGGCCCGAAAGTGAAACGCCTCGGACCGTATAGGTACTCATACATTTTCACGCAGCGGATATTAGGTTTTAAAGGACGCGCATTAATTTTATATATAGTATATAACGCATAGCAGACGTGTGTGCATTTAAAACTAGTTATATCCTACACCACCACCACAACCAGCACCATCAGTACACGTATCGATATACTCATATACCTACAGCTAGATTATATTGGGACCTAAAAATAAACCGTGATTTTTCAAGCGCGAAAAAACCAGTTTTTCCACGGGCGCCACTCCTCTCTTTCCCTCTCTCCTTTTAACTTCTTTTGCTTTAAAGAAAAAAATTAGAATCTTAGACGCTTAAAATTACGAGACTTGAGCAGCTGAGACTAACCGATAGGTATAGTTTTTTATATAGCTATATATTTTAATTCATTAAAAATAAAACGGCTTCATAAATTTCGAAAAATTGACCGTATTACATATATAATATGAGAGAGAAAGAGAGAGAGAGAGCTTAGAAAAAGCCGATATCAAGTCTCCCCCAGAAAAATGTAATATGCCTTGTGACCCACACATGCTCATTTCTCGAGTATTACATCAGAGTCACGAACACCACCAGACATAATCTCTGCTTTTCTTTTACAGCGATCACTTGTATATAGGTAGGTACTACACCAATACGTACATATTTGCACGCGAATTCGTGCATATTTATAGATCTCAGGACGACGTGAACGGACAATTAACACCAACCGGGCAATTATGATGTCGCGTGATTGCGAAACTTTAATATAAGATACAGCAGCAGCAGCAGTAGCAGGGCTCAGCATCCGAGAAAACTTGCTCAATCTTTGGGGCGTTAACCATACCTCTTGCACGTGATAATACGCATATGAGTGTATGTATGTATGTGTCTATAACCAAGTTTTGATGCATGTATCTATCAGTAGGAAGTTTTTCCAATTTCGAGTGAAAATCGGCTTGTGTGAGAAAGTTACTTATTTCTTTGCTGTTATATAGGGTCCACTGCTGCTGTTGCTGCTACTGCTAATATATAATAAGGCTTTTAAAGACTTTTTAATTATTTAATTAGATTGCTATACCATACGTGTGCTGTGGAAAAAGAAAAAAAAAATAGAACCTGAAAATATATCTAATTTTTAGAGCTATTTATTTTATTGAGTGTGTCTCTACTGATATGTTTAAATGTGATTTACAAACTTGTGTGGGATTTTTTTTTTTTTTGGAGTTTATTTTAGAAAAGTCATTAGCAGGAATTTTCTTGGCATTTACTTAATTCTTGGGGGTTTTAGAATATATATTTTGAAAGTTAAAAATTAGTGCTAGATTTTTTTTAAATAAAATTTAATCTTTAATAAGCTCTCTAATCCTTAATTACCAGTTTAGTGTAATATTTTAAATAAAATTTTTCCAAAAAAATAATTTAGAAATTGATATTATAATTTTTTTAAACATGCACGATAATTTTTCAAAATATGTTTATTATAAATATAATTTCGTAATTGAAGCTCATAAAATTTAATGCGAGAACTACATATTTTTATGTGAAGCTAAAAATGGTGAAAGGTTACTTAACATTTTTATTGCTGTAAAAATGAGTTAAACGATCTCGTTTAAATTATAAGACGAGTTACGATATACAATAGAGCAAATGAAGAAAAGAAAGTTAAAAGAGCCTTTTACTAATAACTAGGGGAAAAATATTCCATTGTTACGACTTTCTTATAAATTTTCTGCTGTTCCGGTCTTTAAACATTATATACTTTTATTTTATCGCAAAAGCTGTATATTATACTTGACAAATTTAATTGTAACATTAATTTTTTAAAGGAAATAAATAATTTAATATTTTACTGTATCCTCGATAAAATAATTTTATTATAATTCTCATAATATTTTCAACATTAACATATCTATCGGAAAATATAACAACAACAACAAGTACAGGTGTGACAAAGTGCAGATATTGAAGTAGAGCAAATAATGTGTTTCGGAATCAGTGGTATTTAGTCCAGTGACAGAAAACTGGACTCGCTCTCGAAAGTGAGAGAGATAATGGGGTGAAAAAGCTTATGCGCGTATGAGGCGTTTGCAAGCGGAGACGACTATCTTCCAAACCGGATGGGCGTATAGAAATATATGTGTGTATGTATGTGTGTGAGCACATTGAGCTATAGCCCGAGAGAAACTTGAAGATTTAGAAGAAAAAAAAATGCAAGAAGGGAAATTCTCTCTTTGGACTAATGCGGTATTTAGGTTAGCCGTTCACTTGTTCATCCTGCTGCTCTTTTATTTTTCACGTACGATCTGTTATCCATCGTGTGGCTGCGTATCTATTTTATGAAATATTGAGCTCTGCTTTTGCAAGTTTAAGCGATCATTTTTGTTTAATGCTTTTTTGCTTCGGTACAGTTACGAGCGTTTGCTATTTTTACATATTTTTTATAGCAAGTAAGCTGGAAAAATATAGCGAGAATTTTTTTTATTAATTTTTAATTTTTGTATTTTCTTATGCGACGAAAAAAAGCTTGGCTATGTTAAAAATAACTTGGTGAAAAAAATACGTTTTTTATTTTCGTTTAAGAATGTCTTTGTACGAATCACATATGTTAAGTGAGTTAACATAGGAGTGACACTTTCAACGAGAATTTCTTTGAGCTTCAAATTTTTAAAGGAATATTTCAGTTATTTTAAATGTTTTGTCTAAAAATGTTTACTCACAATTTTATTTTCCCTCTTTATTTGTAACTAAAGCGTCTTATCAAACTCTTACCTGAAACAAAAAAAAAAAATATCGACGTTAAAAATGTATCAAAAAATACAAGTTATATAAATACATAAATAAATATTAATAACAACAATAATGATATAGTGCATACGAGAGAAGAGATAGTTATTATAATAAAACACAACAAATTTTATCATGTACCATCACTAAAAGCAGGATTTCTCTTTATATTTTCTATAGATAATATTACACATAAACAATCGCTCTCTCGAAGCACATGCAATTACTATAATTAATTTGCGCGAAAAATCAGTAACTTCTCACTTCTCGTAAAAGAAAAAAAAAAAGAAAAGCACAAAAATACACACACCGTAATTCTACTTTGAATATAACGCGCTGGAAGTTCGATAATATAAGGAATAATACAAGATAAGAAAAATTAAACGTTTCAGTGTAAGTTCAGTATAAGAGGGGGCGTATATATAAATAAGGAAAGTGATTGGAGAGCATATACATATAGAAGAAAAGAGCATTAGTTGGAATATCAGAGTATAATTTTAGTTGCGCAACAATAACAACGGAAGGTGGGTTGCCTTACGTTAGAAAAACGCAATTTGTATAACAGTAGTATAGACCACGAGGAGAAGGACGCCGGACAAAAAAAGATCCAAGTAAAGAAGAAGAAAAAGAAAAGCAAGAAAATATTTGCTTCCGGTAACTTTCACAGAGACGGAATCGGCATAAGTATAGTTAGTCGTTACGAGCCAATTGTTGTTCTTGCATACTATTACTCACACAGCTTCTGCCACGCGGTGCGCGGATAGTTTGCTGCGCATCGACTGAATTGAATATATAATAAAAAAGAGTGCCGGGGTCGTGCGGCTAACTGCGACAATGGGCTAATGAGAGGAGCAGTGTCAGGTTATGGGATGTATAAGTTGGTACCGCGAGGGATTTTCGGACTAATTTTACGGCTGCCTGGCCAGCCAACAATGGTGTGTATTGTATGTATATGTGTGGATGTTACGGTAGAGAGGAGCTCTACGAAGGTGGTTGCCTTCCTCCTCATATATATACCTATGCGCCGAAACGGGATGGGTATAACTTTCTCACGCGATATATATCGCGCTGTGTGTATGCTGCTACTGCTACCTTATACTCCTTTTACTGCTACACTTTTACACCATCGTATACCAATATGTAAGCGCTTGCTACTGCGTGACTTTAGTTGTTGTACACGTACTACAATCTGTTTTTTGCTTTGTTATTTTTGACGAGAATCGACTTTCACTCTTTCTTAAATTGTCGATGTTATACTTGGAATTTTGTAGTACGGTTGTACCATCAAAGAAGACCTGATCAAATCGATTGTTTGTTGTAAAAATGCATATAGGTACTCTGATTAGTTGTTGGAAATCTATGTGAGTACGAGACAAACTGTAATTTATAAAAATTTTATAATGAATAGTATGATACTAAAGTTTGGTCGGAAACTACACCATTAGTACAACTATAATTATTTTACGTAAATTGCTCTTAAAGAATCAATTTTTTTATTTTTATTTCATTTGATATCGACTACCTATTTACGGTTAATTATAAAATCTGATCTTAATGAAGTTCTTACGCAAGTAAACAATAACACCTTTTTTATATTTTTATATGAATTTCATGCTATTAGCGCATTAAAAATTTTAATTGTTGATTTTACTGTAAGCAGCTTTTATGAAAATTTTTTTATTTTATATTTACCTCCCAATCGTCATGCTAAGTTTTAGAAAGTTTATCTATTTATTTAGAACTGTTTGAAATTTCACATTTAAAAATAAATTAAATTATCAAGCGACATAGATTTATAATTTTATCAAAAATTTATAATATATTAATTTACAAAGTGTTAATAACATTATTTTATTCTAATAAAAATATTTAATTTTTAATTAAATGATAAAAATAGTTATACATAAGAATATAATAATAATAATAATAATAATAATTATAAAAAAAGACTAATTTACATTTTAGAAATTGTACTTTTACAAATTAAGTAGTTAATTACACGTTACATGTTCTTGACTTAATAACAATAAAACATAATCTAATGATTTTGAACATACTTTCCCCTTCGCATTCTTTAAGACAAACTCAACCCTTGACATTAGAAATTTCTCAGACTACTTCTATTCCGCATAGCTCGCGTAAACGCTACTTGAATCATCAATTTTTTTAATCTTTAGCTATATGGCCAACGCTACTTACATTTTAATTCTGAGTTCTCCCTATTTCTCGCAAAATTTGAATTCCAAAATAAATGTAAATAACTAGTTCGTGTACATTTTGAATTTTAATACAAAAATTTCTCGTTTACATTAACATTTCGTAACTTTAGCATATTTAACATAACTTTTATACATATATTTTCAATATAACCTTTAACTTTCCTCGAAACATTATATCTTCAAAATATCTCTCAATATTATAAAAAAACTCTCCCGCTGCCGCTGCCACTGCTGTCTAAAATTAGCTTCGCCTCAAATACATGAGATGTAATATCTTAGCTAGACAAAATAAATTAAATATAAATTTTTAAACTATATAATAATTTTAATCCCAATACAATAGATGTAATATTTAAGTAAGAATGAATTTTGACAGGTAAAGCTTAATCAGAAATAATCTGATGCTGGATGCTAGTTTTTTCTGGTGTTTGAGACAACGTTGCGAGAGCGATTATGCTAAAAAGGATTAATCCCTTAAAATAATATAAAAAATTCCTCTCAAAAGTTAAATGCGTTCACGAACACTTATTTTAAACTCAAGATTTGTTGAATTACCTTCAAACTACTAGATTTCCTAATTTTATATGTAATACTATTTAAATTGTTAAATGATTTGCTTTTATTAAGTTTAATGATCAATTTATGTGTATTATTTGATATATTTTAAATAAAATATAATAAAGTTAATTGATAAGTTCATGACTTTCTTTAGTTAAAACTGAAATAAAATTATTAAAAATTTATTGTATTTTTAGTGACTATGAGGCATATATGGGACTTATATTGGATTATGTGCATTGGCCATTATTGTCCCCATATTTGGCATATTGTTTGTGCAATATTGGTGCCATATAAGTGCCATAGCAATGGCCAAAATATGAGACATATTTGCCCCATAATTATTATTTTTGTGCTGGTTATGCCCATTTTTTTCTTAAAAAAAATTTATAAACTATTAGAACCAAAAAGTAATTAATTTTAAATATTAGGAAAATGTGCTAAACAAAAAACACATTAATTCTTTGTTGTCTTTTAAAAATGAAAAATAAACTTTGGTTTAAAACTTATTAAGCAATTATTACGCAATTATATTATTATCGTTCCTACACGTAATATCTGTAACTAAAAGAAGTTTCAACTCTGTGCCAGTAATTTGACATTTTTTTCACAAAATTTACAAAAATCCTATCAGATGTGCACGTATGTGTAAGTGTACATGGGAATGTAGGTGTGGATAGAGGTATAATATAAATGAAAACAGAAACGGCAACAATCTAAAAAAAAGCTTTCTCTACATGCGAAAGAATAAGAGATAGTAATTAACATAGAAAAATAAAAATTCTTTGAAAGGTACAGAATGATAGATAAGTCAAAGAAGAAACAGGGCGAAGTAGTAGAAAACAGAAGATAAGTTTTTTCAAATAGCCAGACAACGTAACACAGTCGACTGAGCGTAAGTCTCGTAATCCATATATCGTGGGTTCGATTCACAGAGCTCGTCGTTCTGAGCTTACAAAAGTCTATTATTCGTTTTCTGAAATGTACCTAGAAGATGGATATCTCGATAGCTGCAATCTACTTTGGTGGGGCAAGGATGAAAAATCTTTCAAACTATGGATGGTTGTTCATCCAGACGACGTCATCAAACTAAATAAATCGGCAGTAGATTCTATGAAAATTATAAAAGAAGAGAATCCGAGTAACGCTTTTCTCAACACTTGGGAAGGTGGATGTAGTGTTCCTCCCAATCGTAAAAAGATATTTCTTGATCCAAGCTTTCTCTTCTCCAAACAAATAAGATTCCAAATGATTTTCCAGGCGTTTTTCATCAAGTCGTGAACTTTGGAATAACACTTGCGGAGGCGGTGAACGTTCGCAGTTGTTTATGGAACACCTCGACAAATCTCTGTATTTCATGTTCATATGAGGGAAATTCTAAAACGTCCATAGCTGACAATGATTTAAGCTACACTAGCACCGAAGAACGAGTAAGACATGTCATCATATTCTGCAAATTCAACGGGTGCTCAGTCACATTTACAAATAAAAACAGTTGTGATCATCATTACAAAATGTTACATTCAACTACAGACAAAATACCTCAAGTGTGCATTGAATGCAACAAAAACTTAAGGTTTAAAGAATCGCTTAAAAAGCACATACAGCGATTTCACAGAATATCAAATTCAGAAAAAGAATGTCCTTATTTTGGTAAGATGCAAACAACTCAGAATTTTTCACGACATCAGGAACGGTGCCGAAAATCCTTGAACTGCAGCATATATGGAAAAACTTGTATATATAATTAAATATTATTGTTATATTTATTTTTTGTTATTATTTGTAAGATGTAATTGTAATGTAAGATTAGAGAAAAATTTAATAAAATATTATATTAATAAAATATATTTTAAATAACTTTAATTATTATATCACATCATCTTTCTTGCTATTTTTATCCAAATAAAGAAAATATTAAGTTTTTATTTTTGTTCCAAAGACATTAAGTAAATCACGTTATTGCTCTAAACACCTTTAAGCTATTTGAAAATGAATATTAACGTTTAATTAACGTTTAATAAATAGTAAAGTAAACATGCATCGAAAAATTAAACTCTATGTATAATGTAAAGGTTAAAAATGCTGTAGCGAGAAACAAAATTGTGTGTATAGCCACATAGCGGATGATAAAGAAACTAAAAAGTAACTAAAATATTACTAAAAAAATAACTAACAGTTTAATAATCTAATGTTACATATTACTTATTTCAGTTAATTGCTGTAGAACAAATTTTATTGTTATATTTGCGCTTAGTAATAATTGTATTATTTACAGTTTGTAATTCTTTTTTTTAAAGATAATTCATAAAAATATTTTGTTAAATTAAATTAAATAATTTATTTATTTAATCAAAAACTTTATACAGTACTATTGTTATTAACGTTGCTATTATTTTTGTAAACTATCAAATATAACTGTTAGGACAGTTTGTAAAATTTCGTCAGCTCTCTAGAGTTAAACTAAACTTATTTTTAAGACAATATAATTATAAAAAATATCTACAAAATGAGAAAATAAAATATCTTGCTAAATTCCTTGTGCATATCTTAATTAAGAGAAAAAAGCTTATGATCGAAAGGAGGCAAGTTGTTAAAAGTGCAGAGCATTTCGTTGTAACATTAGCGTGCGAATATTTTACCAAGCATGCTATTCCTCTATTTCTCCTAATGTTTACCAGAAAAAAAAAAGAAAAATAAAAGAAAAAAGGCAAAGGGTATAGAGAAACCATGTGCGCACACGCATGAGGCAGCCTTATTACACCAACGTTTGCTAATATTCTCGCACCGGTCCCGTGAATCATAAGTTCCAGCAAGCTTAGCGCGTTTGTCGACCTATTAATCACTTAATATTTCCCGCTAGGGATTAATAAAGCGGAAAAGGGCTGTAGATACCTTAATAGAAGGAGACAGAGAGAAAGATATTTGCTTATGTATAGCATCGTTAAATTAAGAGTATCTTTAAAGACGCGACAAAGCATGAAAAGAAGGAGAGAATGTAAGATAGAACGAAGGATAAATAATAGGTAGAGAAGTATTAGGATAAGAAAAAGAGAGCAGATACATACATACATATATCTGTAGCATCTTCGCAATATTCTGCTACCGGGCAGGCATCGTGAGCGCAGGTTAACGAACTTTTGCGCGCGCGCAGGCCATAAGACCGCGACTCTCGCAGCGCGAAAACTTAGTACATACATACACACCAATATACATATACATATGTAAGTCTCCGCGTGTGCAAGAGCTGAAAGAGAAAAAAAAAGAGAGAGAGAGAGAGTTGTAGAACGACCTGGCTCTTTGTTTACCGCATGCAAGACGATGCTGCTTCTCATTTCGCTACCGCTATCTCTCTCTCTCTCTCTCTCTCTCTCATGCGTTCGCTTTTCTCGCCCTTTTTTCCGACCTTCTTCTCTCACCCAACCCTGTTCCCGTCCCTTTTACTATACAAGTAAAGTAAGAGCTACCTACGTCTTTTCTCGCCTCTTCTTTTTCTTTTTCTTCTTGTATTTTTCCAACTTTTGCCTGAAAAGACTGAAGGAGGCTGCTGCGTAAGCACGTATTTTCGCGTGCGCAGGCCAATTTTAAAAGAGAGAGAGAGAGAGAGAGAGAGAAAGAGCAAAGTATGCTTTTATTCTTACCACCCTTTTTTCGACTACACGTCGTCGTCGTTGTCGTTGTCGTCGCGTATATGTATGTAAAATGCTCAGCGCGTCTCAACGACTCATACTCAATGATGTCGAGGAGCTAAAACGCGCGTACGCGAGAGAGAGAGAGAGAGAGAGAGAGCTACGTAAATTTTATCTGATCTTTAAAATCGCGATGTGTGCAGTGCTTATTTTCTTTTTTTTACAAGTCTTTATATTATATGCTGTACCAGGATTTTATTGCCTTTTCGGCTTGTTAGTAAATGTAATCGAAATAAGAGTGGGAGAAGAAGTGAGTGAAAAGGGGGTGAGGGAAAAACGTTTAAAGATTTCAAGAGAGATGCACTTGTCGAGTTTTGTTGCGCGAGAACGTTTAAGATGTGCAAATATAAGATCTGTGCTATTTGTGCATGTGAGTTTATGCGTGCGTGATATTTTCTATTGGAATTTATAAAAAAAAGCAATTTTTAAGCGTCTATTAAGTGATCTGAAAATAAAAACTTTAAAAATTTTTATCATTTTTTAAAAAAAATATCCAACTTTTCTTCTTTTTCTTTCTTTAATGATATCTTATTTGCAAAATACCTTAAAGTCAAATTTAATAAAGCAAAAGAAATTTTTAAAACTAACAAAGTTTCGTAATATTAAAATTATGTTAATAAAGACATCATTAAAAAATTGACATCGATATAAATTCTCCGAAGCTTATCGATAACTCGCATTTTTTTCCCTCCAAAGCAAACATTAAAAACAAATAATTCCGCGAGAATAAGTCAAACAAGAGCAAATTTACCAATCACATCAAGAATAAAATAAAATTAAAACAAATATACTTCATTACAATCGCATATTTAAGAAATTAAAAAATTCCATTTCTTCCTACCCGCGCGCAAGCTCAAAACATCATTACGATCAAATTTTCGCTTGTAAAGTACATTATCACGAACTGCATGGCAAAGAATTCCGACAAAGGAGCATCCTTCTTCTTCTTATTCTTATACACGTGGCAGATTATAAAGCTAAATTAAAATTGGAGGCCGCGAGCAAGCGAGGAGGAGGCTCTTTGCGAAAGAAGAGCGCCGACGGTGAAAGTTGAAAAGTACACATACCTATACCTATACCTATACGAGTACGTACTGTAAATAACACTCTCTTTCTCTCGTTTTTTTTTTCTTTCTTTAACGAGTCACAAAAGAGCGAGTTTAACGAGCAGAGGTCTTATCTTTCTTTGGGCTACGACACTTTATGAGGTGCGCGTCTGAGTTACGTCTAATTACGTCGGCAGTGGGCTTGAAATGAGCTTAAACCCCCCGCCCCCCTGCCCTCAAGAACTTATGTTGGTGTTGTCGTTTATATACCTATATATTGTTGTGCACAGGTTGACTATACGAGTATAATACTTGGGGTGTAACTGCAAGAAAGGATGAGGATATGAACGATAAAGAGGATAATGCGTCGTTCTTGTTGCATAGCTTCATTTATAGACATTATTATATTGCCATCAGATGATTTAGTCTTCTGCGACATTCTGCCTGCAATGTGTCTGATTTGCATATAAAAGTATCGAGTTGTTGATTTTATGCGATGAATATTGAGCATCGATTTCTTTTTATGTGTATCTTGCGAGAGAAAAAGATAAAAAGAGAGCTTTGGACTTTAATTTCACATTCGACATATTTATTGGCTTGAAAAATCGAGATCATTGCACTGCTCGAGTTTTCTATTGGTATTTCTTTGTTTGTAAATCTTTGTTTTTTTAGGTCAAGAAGATATGGGACAAAATATAAAACAAAAAATTATAAAGAAGTTTGAATGATTTTTTGCATCTGTTCTTTATATCTGAAGTTATTTCAAGCCCATAAAAATTAATAATAACCCATATATTCAGTTATACTTTGTTCTCAAACACATACATATACAGGAGGATTATTATTCTTATAACGATTAATAACCCCAACTGCCAAAGCAAGCGACAAGATAAAATAAAAAGGAAGGCAAGAAACATGTAATCTATAGGTATATTGATACCTATATCAAAGGCAAACATCAATTATAAACACTGCTGCGACGAGAGCCTCATAAATAATTCAATCGAAATGAAATCATCAGAGAGCAGAGAGAGAGAGAGAGAGAGAGAGAATCGAAACGCGGTAATAATCCAAAGGATTAATTGGCATACGGGTACATATAAAATGCAGCATATGGAAAGACCTCGAAAATTGGCATACACATTGTATGGCCTCGCATCCTTGCAAGCAAGCCTCAAGCAGCAGGGGAATCCCTTGCGAGAGAATATTTTTACAACTTTCATCCCATCAATATTATAAGCTAATGATATCAACTGTTTTTTTTTTCAATTTGTTTACGTTGTTAAGGAATTTTGAAAAAAAATTTACACTCTTGATAGAAGATAATGAAAGCATCTTGGATATTATTCAATTTGAAGAAACAACTTGAGATTATTCTACGTATTGCGTGTGTTAGCATTTGTATTAAATGTGAATTTGAGAAAAAAATAATTAAAGCTTCATCAACACACTTGTGGAATTCGGATAAAAGAATGCAAATTGAGAAAAGAGAGTGTACTACACGTGAAAGAGAGTAAGATGTGCAACTGCAGTCTGTGTAGCAACTTAATAACTTGAGTATTATTTATGAGAGGGTATGTTCGCGTAAAAAGCTCATTATACGTTATTTCTACTACTTTGCTAACATCGTAACACGTTTAAAATGACGTGTCAGGAAAATTTATAACATGTGTGTGTTAAATTAAATTATTACACTTTTATACAAGACTTGTAACGTTTTTTTTCTACATATATTTGTATAAATGTTTAAAACAACCGTTAATTTTATAAAATGAAATTCTTCTAAAGCTATAGCAAAGATATAAAACTTTGAGCTTGCAAGCTTTCAAACGATAAAAATGTAAAGCTTATTTTTTTTTCTTTATAAAAATAAATACGCGCCATCATCCTTAAGATTAAATATTGAGAAGGATTAAAAAAGGTAGATCACTAACTTACGATCGTATGAAATTAAAAGCGACGTTATCGAAGCTGAGAATGAAAATTTATGGGATAGAAGAGATATATACCGAAGCTTTGACTTTAAAGCGGAGCATCAAGCGCGAGCGCTTTCTTTTACTCCTGGTCTTTAATCCTGCATTCCAACAACTTCCATATACCATGCAATTATCTCTAACTCGCTCGGAAGAAGCGAAGCCTCGATGTATATATATGTATATGGATTCTATTTTTTATTCTTCAAAAGCTAGCGCGCCGATAAGATAAAAATGAAAAAAGTCGTTTGATGGATTTTTTTTTCATATTTGATGTTTCTAGTCTTAGTGAGATAATATATATGACCTGTAGTAAATATTGATTCAAATAGATAATTTCTAATTTTATACAATTGGAAGTCTAGTATAATATTTTTTCTAATAGATAACTTTTAATACATATCAAAATCGTTAATTGAAAATAAAAAAAAAATAAAAGAAATATCTTGCATATGCATCTGCCTCTAGGTTTATATACATCTATACCTATACTTATAAAACTCGGAAGCTTTTCAGAGCAAGCACTTAACATTCTCACGGTTATCGATCTCTCGCAAGCATAAAACCGAACCTCCCCCCCCCCCTTCTAAAACACTTTCATCTCGCTTATACATTATTTTACCATATAATACATATCCGGATTATTACGTAATATATATATATATACCTATCTCCAATTCGATTACACTCTCACCCATTGTTTCAAGTAACTCCGCTTATCAGACCTTCTCGCTTGCCTATAGCCGCAAACGAAAAAATAAAAAATGAATCTCCCTCCACCCCCTTCAAAAAATCGTGCAGTTACGTCTGTCATTCCACGTAATGCGATAGGCGTTCAGGACTATAAGTCGAGTCTACTTATAATATATCAGAAGCAACGTCTAATGCATGGAAACTATGAGTGAGTCGATCTGTATTCGAGAGAGATCGATCGATCGATCTGATGTGTAATGGATGTGTATGTATACAGCAGATATATCGATATGCAAATCGTCTCGTTCGAGAATATGGGATTCCGAGATTGGATGAAGTTTACTTCTTGACTGTACCTACACGTATATATAGGTGCGAGTAGGTGCGTAGGCATAAATGGAATACATGAAACCTATCGATTTCTATCGCTATGTTTTATACGGAGAAAGAGAGAAAGGAAATAATGGAATTCGAGTGTTAAATAGAGGTTTGGCTTTTGCGTGATATTTGCAATTTTCTAAATATCTTTTTTTTCCGTCGCGTCAATTTTATATATCAATGCAAGTGTGTCTTTATATTCACTTTCGATTTTCTGAATTTTATAGATGTCTATGTAGGTATCGGTATAGAGATAATATACGGATCGAATGTCTTAAGTGGTTTTACATCTATTTTTCAAATGCCTTTATTCTAGTTTTTAAAATAATTATGAAGAAATCGGATATCTGAAAGTGTTGAAATTTATGCATTTATTCTTTTTTTTTAACTTTTTCTACCTATACATTTAATTGCTAGTTTGATTTTAATTTAATTTTTTTTTTATTTTTTAAAGTTGCAGACGAAACTATTTTTTTTAGTTTTATTAAAGATTAATATATTTAATAAAAAAATAGGTAGTGTTTTAAACGTGTATCAAAGTTAAATTTTACTTTGTAATTTTAAAATCAAAATAAATGTTTGGATCATTTAAATGAATAACATAAATGTAAGTATTAATAAACAGATTCATTTAAATTTATTATAATTTATTTTCGATGTTTACAGAAACAGTAAATTAAAACTCTAATAATAAGAGCAATTTAAATTAAATAACAATTGAGAAAAAGTAATCCATAAAAAATTGAAAATCATAATTATACACACACGAATGTTAAATTGATTTAATTTCAGATCATAAAATTAAGTATATCTCGTAATAAATTTTGAATATATATGGCACACACGCCGTTGCTAACATCCGTTTATGTTAAAGTTTCAAATATTTTTATGTTATTATGATTAACATACATGTTTAGATTTTAATGTACTCTCTATTAGGAATAATTACTGCAGTATAAGCTTATTTTATAGAAACTATATCTGTTGTATCTAGTCTTAGGACCTCTATTACGTATATGTATATGTACAAAGGTACATTTTTCAATTTTGATTTACGACACAATAAATGTTACGAATAAGGTATATAATAATTGTTTATCAAACCAAAAGTCTGTTTACATTTTACGAGCATTTAGCTTATTGAATTTACGATTACTTACGGTATTTTTGCTTTTTTTTATGATTTGCTTGTCAGGCTTTATAAAGTCACTTTGGTGATTTGGTCTCTCTTACCTGAAACACAAATAAGGAATTTGATTATTATTATTATTATTATAATTTGACAAGATATTTTCAGTTGATTTATTTGTGACATTAAAAAAAATATATATATATATATATTTTGTCGTAAAAAAATACAATTAACCATATTGCTTGTTAGAGTTTTGTTTCTTGGTATCTATGATACGCAAAAAATCATGGAATTCCCTCAATAAAAAATTCAATCACTTTAATCAAAGTCTCACGTATAATTGGAAAAAAAGTAAGAAAAATAAATTATTGCAAAAATAATATTGTTTAATTTGATCTCCATTAAACTTTATTAATTGTATTAAAAACTGTTAATTTAGAATTTTTTAATTTTTATTCTTATAATGCTCATAATAGAAAATAAAAGTTTTTCAGATATTCAAACCTTTCCTGATACCTTAACCTATTCCACATATTCGACTTTGATCTCAAACTCACCAAGAATTAAAATCCTCTAAAACCTTCGTTCAACCAAAGCTTAACCCCACAACTGATAAATCGAATATGTTGCCAAAAAAAAAACTTATTTAAACAGATTACGCGGCAAGAGATTAAGCTTTAAAAGCACGCGCTTACATACATATATATATATATATATATATATATATATATATATATATATATACCTATACGAGCCAACAATTCCAGCAATTCAAATGAACATTTTCCAGAAAATTCATTAACTATTTTTTAATCTCATAAAACCACCTCTCTTTTTCTCTTTCTCGTTATTTTTTTTTAGTTACATCTGCAATATTCTGTACAGAAGCATATAAAGCCGGCACAAGCACGCGGCTCTCAATCAAAAGCCCATAATATATTTTTCGCGCTCACGCATGCATACATATGCGTGCATTCGTATAATATAAAAGAGCTACCGAAAGCATTTGCATGCGCGCGTGCGCGTGTATAGCACGTTGATCTCGCTTTTACGCTTATACTACTGCTCCTGCAGCATCTCTTTCTTTCTTTCTTAACCTTATGCGCTTTTATATATACACGTACCTACACACAGACACTCAACGCTGGAATTTATTGTTATTGCGATATATGCCGCAGAGTATAGTATACCGACAAACTCACCTCCTCCTCTTGCACACATATCCCCCCTCCCCCTCTTCACTCTCGCGCTCGAAATTGATTATCGCAAAAGAGATCCAGACCTTATGAGCCATCCTCCTCATCCTCCTCGAAAGTGGAATTTCATACCTCTCTTTCTCTTTTTACGCGCACGCGCGAGTTCACGAGGTATTCAAACGAGCGAAAAACAAAAAAAAAGAAAGAAAGAGCACGAATGAAGAAAGAGGCGAAAAAAATGAGAGAAGTAAAAAAAAAAAAAATGAAAAAGAAGGAGGAGGAAGGTCGAAGCGACGTCCTCGAGAAGGTTTCTTCGTCCATCGCGGCCTTTGAAAGAGAAGAGCTTGGTCTTTCTATCTCTTTCTGCTCAAATGGAATATATCTCTTCAGCCTCCCTAGGAGCGTTGCTTGAGTTCCTGCACCCCGCCTCTTTTCTTCGCGCTATATATATACTCTTCCCTTTTCTCTCCCTCTCCCCTTTTACCTTCTGAAATATTTCGAACCGCAAGACGCACACCAAGAGAGAAAGAGGGAATTTCAAAGGATTCTCTCTCTCTCTTTCTCTCTTAGAGAGACTTAACTCTCACCGTCTTATATATACTTTACCATCAGAACGACTGCTAGGCTGATAGGCTCTGAAAGAAAAAAAGAAGAAGAAGAGCTATACAGTGCTAACATGCGGAGTATAGATGAGCCTTTTAAAAGATATGGAAGGTATATGGGAGGAGGGGTGAGGAAGATGCCGATCTTCGATTTCAGATTTAGAACTTTTCGATTATAAACCGTAAAAATCCGCTCTCTTTCTCTTTCTCCCCCTCTTTCACTCTGCCTTTCTGTGTCTGTATGTATGTATATATGAGAAAGGAAAGGAAGGATAGAAGTAAACGCAGTTGAGCTTTCCACCTGTGGCTATTTACAAAAGGGGTGGTAAGTATTATATATTATAAGATGTAAAGGAGAAATTAATTCAGAACGAATTAGTTAAGATAAATATAATTTAACATTAAGTGGAGGTGGCTTTAAACGCAGAAAATATACGACTTTTTATATTTATAATGTTGAATGCTGTACGTATTATCTATTTATGGAGAGTTTCATAAAATAGAAATAAATTGACTAAAGAAATTTTCATATTTTTTTCCGTTAAAAATGTCATCAAATAATTTGTTTAATATATTGCATTAATTTGTTTACATTTGTTTTATAAATTTATTTATTTTACAATCGTATTAATTATTATTACAACTAAAAATGTAAAATTAAAACTGAAATGCAACGAATAGCCATCTAAAATTAACAGTCATCTTTAAAATACAGCATAAAAAATTAAAAAAATTAAAGAGATAAATTACAACGATCACACATCCTGTACCATTACTGTAACAATAGCGATGACGTTTAGGTGTTACAAAAAAATAAAGAAAGTAAATTTCAGCTCTTCGAAAAAAAAAGAAAAAATAAGAGAAAACCATTTTAGTTAGAGGCATGAGAACGTCGATTTTCCGAATGAAAAGATCGAAAAACAGGTAAATAATCCTCCGGGGTTTTTTTTCTGCCTGCGGAGATTCATAGATGCCGGTTACAGTCGAAAGTTTAAAGGAAGACTCTCGCTATGCTCGTAGCTCGTAAATTTTCGGCAAGAGAGAGAGAGAGAGAGAGAGAAGAGCGTATCCAAGGCTTCCTCTCGGTAGGTTTTTTTTTTTTTTTAAAGGATCCCATTGAAAATCGGTGACTTTTTTTCCCGGATTTGTTTTACTGCCTGTGAAAAGTATCACCCTAGTGGGTCGTCGATGAATTTACGAGCTATAGACACCTATACTACCAGACTCAGACTCTAAGAGTCTGAGATAATGCAGATTGTTTATGCCCATCAGAAATTTTGGATCTTCGACACCTGCTTTTTTTTATCTTCCCACCCCTTTCACTTTGATTTTCACCCTCGCTTTTCAGAATAGACGATGTGAAAGTTAAATATGCATATATACATATAATGTATGGAGGTTTGATGCTCGAAGATAAAAACATGTTAAAAAGAAAACAAAATCGAATAGAAAAATATAGCTCTTAAGACACGTAGTACTTATTTCGAATAATTTTATTTGACTTTTAACCAAGGAAAAGTGTCGAAGAGTTTATGTGCGTTGACGTTAATATCGGTACACACGCGCGTATGAACATATCCTTCATGGAAAAACAAGTGTCTGTATGTTTTCTTCGCGTACGCATGGACGTAGATACATAATTATTAACAGATGTACGGTTTTCGACACAATGTCATAAATTTATATTTGCAAATATCCACGGAAAAAGATACGAGAGAATTAACACAGTAAGATGCATATACATATACAGTTTCCTTAAGACCATAAAAAATAAAAAAAAAAAAATAAAAAATGTTGATAGGTATATGTACATAGTTGGCAGGATGTAGGCGATTCCCGTACACATCCATGTTTTTACTTGGAAAGCTAAGTAAAACGATTCAATGGACCGATCACGCATGTATACCTATACCTACTACGCGATCGACTTATTATGATACGCAGGAGCCATCCTCCTCTCGGCATTGAAAATATTCGCGACTCTATACGCCCCAGCCAGCCAAACAACACGTGCAACACATGCTTCCGGTGATCAAAAACTTCCGCACGTGTATAGCCTTACTATATATCTTTATTTAGAGACGAACAATAATAGTCAAATGACCTCCCCCTCATTCTCTTTAATCCCTCTCTCTTTTCATCCTTATTTATATACCTATATAGGTATCCCATATGGATTATATCCCGTTTCCTTTTCCGTCGACCTCGTTCTCTTTTGTGTACAATCCCAATCTGGCCCTAATACAGAATAAGAAATGCTACAGACGATGTAGCAGCAGCAGCAGCAGCTGATGCCTATAAATGAACTGTTTGTTTTACGTGGAACTTCTATCAATTTTGTTTCTGATAATTGTAATTTTAACGAGTTATTAACTCTTTCAAGGACAATAAAAGTTTAGCGATGTTTTAAAATTCGTATCTTTTATAGAAAATTAATAGCTAGTTTTTTTTTTTTTTTTTTTTTGATGCAATAAATGATGGGTTTTTATTAAAAACGAGGTCAAGTTTCAAGATATTTATTTTAAATATTAAAATACAATTAGGAATTGTTGTAATTTTAAATGATAGCAATTATTTTTGTGATGATTAAAATTTTATTAAAAAATTCACGTTTTTAACTATAATGTAATACTGTCGTTATTTTTTTTTTCAAATTATTTTTATAATAAAGTAACGAAACTATTGTAACAAAACAAAAAAAAAGTTATTTTTACTTAAATATTTAAAAAAATACTGCGATAGATAATTAATTCTGCATTAGCCGTTTGTAAACATAAAAAATAATTTATTTATTGATTTTAAATTTAAAATTTTAATCTTAAGCAATACTGCAATCATTTTATTCTTTTTAACATTTTTTATAAAATTAGCATGAAAAAAAAAATTTTTCAAGAAAAAGTACCATAAATATAACAATAAAATTGTCGATATCATTTCAATTTATTAAATTCCTCTCGCAGTACGACTGAATAAATTGCTGGTTGATAATAAAAAGTTTACTGAATAAAAAATATTGTGTGTAATTATTTAAGAGGATTTTTCAACATTTTGTAATACGCGAAACAGAAAAACAATTGGTAAAAAAATTTTTGAAAACAAATTTTATCTTAAAAATTTTATCAGAAAATGAAGTATTGTAAAACCAATTTGAAAATATATAAAATTTTAAAAATCATGTAAAATTAAAATTTAAATTAAACTGCGATTTTTAAAACAAATAAGTACAGTATCTCCTGAATCTTATGAACTTTTTTTTATGTATTTAGAGCATCAAATTGTATAAAAAAAATTATCTTATGTTATGAAGTAATATTTAAACAAATACTAATATATTAAAGGCTTTTCGGACACTCTACAGAGTATATTTCAGCACGTAAAGGCTTATTATAATAAATGACAGGTACGTCGGGAATTGAACCCACGACATGTGGATCCCGAAGCCAACGTTTTGTCGAGTATGCTATATTTCAAGCCCTTCCAACTGTATCTTATACTTACATATATAGGCAATGTTTTTAGAAAAGGTATGAAAATATCTTAAAAATAAATAAGCAAATTATAAATAACAAAAAAATAAAAAATAATTAAAATAAATTTATATTAAAATCTTGAGTATCGTACAGTAGATACACAAGTACAACAGTTATTTGCCTATAATTTAAACACTTAGGCCAAAATAAAATATTCCAAAGATCCACGATTTTTTTATTTTTAGCTAAAATTTTTAATTTCCAATACTATTATAGGTACACATCAGTAGCAGTTAGATCCAAGCACTAATTATACTCGGTATATCCCTCGACTTTTAGCAAAACCAAAGAAAGAAAGATCGTTCTTTCCTTTTCTTTTTCAATATCTTACAATTGTTACATAGCAGTGCAAAGAGGACTCGTCGTGCAATTACTTTTCCCGCTCTCGAGAAAGACGAAAGAAGAAAAAAGAAAAGGAAGAAGTAGAAGCGCGTGGTTGAAGCGAGAAACGATTCTCCTCAGCAACGTCTGTAGCGCATTTCTCTTTCTCTCTCACTTTACCCGTTAACTGAAAACTCTAGAGCTAACCTCTAAACATCTAACTGTAATCGGCATTAGCAGAAGCGCGAGCTGGCTTCGCGAGAGGCTGTGTATAGTATAGGAGTTAAAAGATTGAGAGAGAGAAATAGAAAGAGAGTGCAAAAAAGTCAACTTTTTTTTGCTTTCCTCTCGATTCGATTAGCTTTGTCTCGACGAGCGGTCGTTGTCTTCGTCTTCATGTAGCGCAGAAGACTATATATTACTCTTCGTGAGAGAGATTTTTCAGACTAGCTTGCAGCAGATAGGATGACTTTCAGTATTAGAACTATAAGTTTTATTCGAGTTATATTTATATATAAATATGTAATTTTTTTTTTTTAAATATCGATTACCTTTTTCGTGAGAGTAAAGCAAACTTGAATCACGTTTTTTTACCAGCGTGATGCATCTCTGGAACCATTTTAAATATTCTGTGCTGATGCACGAGAAATGGAAGATCGAAAGGAACTTCCGGCACTTTGTGAGCGTGCTTTATATGCTATTGTAATTTTATCAATTTTATAAATTTCACATTTTTTTTTTTTCTCAATCGAATAATAATTATGTAATTACCTCTTTTTACTTTTAAATTACTTTAAAAAAAAGAAAAAAATAATAAATAAAAAAATTAATTAATACAAAAATATTTAAATGTCGCACCGCAAAAAACTACATTTAGCTTTATGTACGTAATAACGAGAAGAATAATAAAATCCAGACGATCAGAAGGAATGTCACGTAAAAAGGCGCAATAGAGTACACGTATATAATGTGTGCTTGCAGTATAAGCACGTATCGCAGTTTTAAAACTCGCGGACTAAGGTTACAAATGCTTACGGAGCACAACGATGAGCACGTATATACGTACACATACAAACATACACAGTTAAACTATGAGCTGCAATTATGTTTACAAGCTCAAGGATTATTTTGAAAGCGCATGCAGAGAATATAAGGGAGAACATATATGCATACATGCAAAAGATAAAGACGTGCAGGTATCATATATAGGTATATATGTATATGTTTATAGGTAAGAAAATATTGATACTTAAAATGACATACATTTCTCTGACTCTACAGCTATACTACCACCACTATACCATCACTACTACCATCGCACCAATGCCATGTTCCAAGACGCAGGCTCGCTTTTTTATTTTCCTCTCGTATAACACATTGGCTGCTGCTGTCACTGACACGCATTAACCAGTTCTGATAGCAAGATCGTGGATATGTAGTCGACTTTGTACTTATATACATAGAAAATGGACGTCTACGCAACTATCCTCGTACTTTACACCTACGGCCGAGAAAAAAGAGGTTTGGAGATCAAGAAAAATCAAAGATGGAAGACAAAGTGAGAGAAAGAAGAAGTAAAAGAGATAAGAAAAGCTTGACCAAGAGAGTATACATATGCATATGTACAAAACCACAAAAAAATGCTGTTACATGTTAAAAAAAAAAAAAATTAAAATCAATTTTGAGGCACGCTCTTGATCCAAGATATTTTTGATTCCTCAAATCATAAACTTTAGTAATAATTAACTTTAATTTGTTTTCTATAAGTGACTAAAATTATTAATTAAAACCAAAGTTACAGGGTGACAAAGTATGAAAAGACACACAAATTAGTTGTAAAATTCACTATTTTTTCCTACTTTATCTTCATGTAGCTCTGGTTCTAATTAATATTTATAGTCGCTCAAAAACAGAAGAAATTAAAATATATGACTAGCACTTTAATTTGCACTTTGAATCATTTTTCTAACTTTTTTGGACAAAATGATACGTCCAAAAAAAAATGCAAAAATCTTGTTTTGGCAAATTTTTTCAAAATGTATTTTAAATAATAAAACTTGAGTGGCTTAAAAAAAAGTTTGTGCTTTAAAAAGTGTTACCACTACCTTTTTTTCTTTCATCAAGAGCGTGCCTCAAAGTTGATTTTTATTTTTTCATTATAACCATATAACGGCATATTTTTTGTGATTTTGTACATATACGAAGAACAATTACTAGTCCAAGTCGAATGGACCTTCTTATAATTTTCTACTTTTATCTCCTCTTTCATGCCTTCATATTTCCTCCTTTTCTCAATGTAACCCGTATTAGGAGAAAACATGGCAACCGTGTAAACGTGCCGAGTGGACATATAAGGCGTTGATGAGCATCGGACAAGTTTGGCCTGTTCTCCCCACCTCCTCTTCCCCTTTTCCATCTTTCCTTTTCCTCAATCAATGCGTCTCTGAGTTAGTATATAATATGCTTCGTGCGTTTTCCTTACTCGCCTAATACATGTACGTATGGCTGCTGCGCAATACCGATCTTCCATATTTTCTTATTTTCTACAATCGTCAAGTGATTCAACTCTGATCGATTTTTTAGAATACTAATATTTTCATATCTGTGATGAATCTACATTATAAAATATAACTATAACAATCTGTAAATTTGAAGGATAGAATTTTTTAGGCTTAAATGGTTATTATTTTTATTTTGTCAGTTCGCAATTGATGGGTTAATGCCGATACGATCGGTGTATGAAATATAGCAGTTTAATATTGGCTACAGCTATTATAAGTATATGTATAATATCATGTGTATATGTATCGCATATAACGCACGTCACAAAATTGGCCATATATCACGCGACTCTATGAATAATGAAACATTTTAATTATGTTGTTTAGATTAAAAAGTCTATGTATTATGAAGAGAGGCATTTATAATTAACGACGCGGAAAAAATAATCACCGGCAATGATAAGCAAGCGGTCTTAATATACGTAATATGCATGCGGGAAATACAATTTTAAGCACGCAATGATGAATTTGATTTTTTTGAATTTCCTTTTTTTTTTGAAATTTCAATAATTCGTTCGAAAATGCTCCTACTCTTTTATTACGAATAGACAATAATATATGATTTAAAGCTTGATTAAATTTCTTGGTATATAAAGATTAATAGAAAAGAGGGTGGGGAGGAAGAGTAAGGTAAAAAGCCTTAAAAGAGATAATCGGAAAAATTGCAATTGCGTTGAGCTTAATAAAGATTTCAACTTAAGACGAATAACGAGCAAAAGGCTTAAAAGGAATGGAAGGAAAGATTAAACGAGAAAAAAAAGGAGCTGCTATTATACGGGAAAAAAGTACGCACAAGACGAAGAAGAAGAAGAAGAAGAAGGCGAGCAGAAAAAGTCCGTAGAAGCGCAATGGATGAGAGAAGAAGGAAGAAGATACACAATACGGGGCATCGGCTAATGACCGCGGTATATATAGAGAGTTGGATGAGACTACTACTATCTACTACTACTTACTATTATACCGCTGCGCGCGAGTTGTGGTCCCTCTCTCGCGTCGTGGGAGAACGAGTGATCCGGTCGCGATTACTATTACGGCCTAGAGAGAGAAGGAAAGAGAGAGAGAGAGAGAGAGAGAGAGAGAGAGAAAAGAAAGGAGCGAGATGGACTTAGTGGAGGATAGAGAAAGATGGATATAAATATACCGAGTTAATGATTTATAAAGCGAGATGTTAATATATAACTGTGCGTGTGTGTGTGTGTGTGTGTGTGTGTGTGTGTGTGTGTGTGTGTGTGTGTTTGTGTATATGTGTTTGTATCGACTATTCCTTATAGTGTAGATGATGATGGGCTCGGTAATATGTGTATAAGTGTATATATACCTTTTGCACGCTCGTGATAATTGATGGCAATCGCAAGAGCAAACATGCGGCTTAGCTCATCTTAGATATAGATATTTATTTTATATATATATTTTTTTTAACGGTTTATTTAACCTTACTCTATTTTTTATACACAGAGAATTGCATTCAGTGTAGTAGACATGGATTTTTATGGATTTTATTACATCAAAATTTATTATTAAATGATAAACAAAGTTTAATTTAAAAAATTTTCTAAGTAAACAATAATCGAAAAATAATTAAAAAAAACGCACATATAAAAACTCGTGGAGGTTAAATCTCCAATAAATTTACTATCACGCATGGACTTATATGCATTCAGATTTCATATATGTCGAAAGAGAGAAAGAGAGAACAGAAGGCAGACGACTACGACTATTACGGAGACAAGAGCAACGACGACGACGACGACGATGCGCAACCTAGAAGATAATTGGCCTGGAGCGTATATTATGTTTCTATGTGTGTGCAGTAGATATATACGCAAGCAAGTACAGCAGCAGCAGGTGCAGGAACGGGTCAATCAATCTGTCGCGCTTCGCATCATCTGTGACTATTCTCTCTCTCTCTCTCTCTCTTCCACATATACGAGGCCGACGACCGCATCATCATCATTTTACGTGGTATACGCACTTGCAGAGAGTATGTGTGTGTATGCTCAAGAGACCTCAACCAAGGACGTTCTTCTCTATCTGCACCAGCAGCAGCGTGTTCATATACTGGGCGGTTGAAAAAAAGCCCCGGGAGGGATTATCCGAGAGAAAGGAGGAAAAAAAGGGCTTGCTTGGTTTACGGCTCTATCGAGTTGGTATCAGAAGGGCTGGTGATGGTGATGATAATGCGAATCGATCTATTTTCGATTATTGCTATATGACGATTTGAGAATATGGAATTTTGCTTGTGCGATTGGCAACACTTAAAAGCTTATAAAACTCTTGATGTGGGTATTTTAATCGATGGTGGGATTTAGAGTTATAGACGTGGGAAAAGTATAAATTTGGTTATCTACATATATTTCGAGACAATATTTCTGATGTTGCTTTTGCGGTACAACTTTGAAATTTATTATTTGTTTTTTAATACGTGCGTGAGGCGTCGTGAGTTATTGTGATTTCTTCGCGGAATTATCGTGTAAATCAAGTTTTAACATAAGTATAGGTATAGGTATATGTACGTATATTTTTGAATATATCGGTTGTAAAAATGCCGTAATTATAAGAGATGTTACGTTGGCATCGCCGATAAGGATTTGATTGTTTTGAGAAAAAAGATTAAAGAAAAAAAAAATTGCACTTTGCTTAAAATTCGATAAAAAAAAGTAAAAAGGAAAAAAGGAATGAGTAAAAAAAAAAGAAAGATGGTTTAACGTTACTTTTACTGCCACATTCAAAAGCTTGCACGTATAGTTGTAAGTCGTAAAAATTCGAATTTCTAGCGCGCAAGTATCTATAAAACTATCAAATGTGCTTGTACTAGCATATTATAAGAAGCCAGATAATGTGATTTTTATGAGTGAATTATTCACTGACCACCACATACCAAACTTATAGTCTTAATGTATATTGGCTTAATGACGATCTTTGCCAGAAAAGATAATCGCTGATTTACGAGACGTTCTAATGTGCTTTTTTTTTGCCTACAATTTTAAGTTTAAAAAAAAGAATTAAAAAAAAAATGAAATTATTTACTTTTAATTAATTTATATTAATGATTTGTGAACTTTATTTTTCATTTATTAAAATTATATCATAAATAAAGCTTTTTTGATACTCTTGCGAATATAATTCGGCTTGGCTAAGAAACGACGAGCGCTAAAAATCGAACCCAAGACCAATGGATTACGAAGCCAACGCTTTTACGACTAATTCATTTTAGAGCTTTTTCATCAGTTACAAATTGTTAATTATTTTTATTTTTATATTTCCGTTTTAGATTCATTATTAACTATAAATTGTATTTTATGTGTACATGCAAAAGGATTTCAGCCCATGTATACAAAATAATTTTTTAAATAAACTTGATTAATTAGTTATTTAAATGCAAAGCTTTTTACAACAAATACGAATTTTAAAAATTAAAAGTAAATCCAACTTAAAATTTAGGATAAATCAGTAAAAAAAAAAAGAATTTAATAGTTGTATTTTTTAGTGGTATACATTCAGTATAAAATACAAAGTATTAAAAAAAAGTGCAAATTCTTTTCTTATGATTATAAATTAAATTGTTGATAAAGAATTTGTTGAATATCTTCATTAGCAACTTACAATAATCATTTATTAGTTGGTACAACATTGATCTAGTCAATCCGATAACATTATAATTTTCAAAGTTACTCACGTTACTCACAATCATCAAGCAATAAAACAAACAACTTATTTTTATGGTAGAAAGAAACAAGATGTCGTTAAAATTGGTATAAAGTAAGTGAAAACTAGTAATTGGATTTTCTGAAACTTGACTTATGAGTATATGTATGTGTGTATGTGTACTGATTATCTATCTCTTACTTGCCGTAAAATAAATTTCCAAGAAACAGAGTCTATATAGTTTTAATTTACTTTTCTTCTTTTTTCAACTCTCCTCCCATGCATTGTATTACAAAATTGGAAACTCGAGTTAATTACAAAGGCCGTTTCTACCAATTCTTGTATAACGTATAGGTCTACCTACCTACTGTCTTTATACATAATACGTATATCGTAAATCCCAGACCAAAATTTATCGCTCTCGCTTTCAAACTAAACTGAATAAGTCATGTGTTAAAAAATATATATCGCGCCAAAAACTTAAGCTTTGATTTTTTTTTATAAATTTTATTTTTAGCTTATACTTCTTTATCTTACCTTACTTCTAATTATTATATTCTCAATTGCTTTCTTAATCTCTATGTTAATAAAATTACGGCATTATTTTACGTTTTATCTAAAATGCAAGAAAAAAAAAGAAAATGCACACGTGAATTAAGTGAATAAAACAATTTTTTGATAAAAAGTAGTACATATATTACAATAAAATTAATTATTAAATTTCTCTCGTAGTGCAACTGAATAAATTGTTGGTTGATAATAAAAAGTTTACTGAATAAAAAATATTGTGTGTAATTATTTAAGAGGATTTTTCAACGTTTTGTAATACGCGAAACAGAAAAACATTTGATAAAAAAATTTTTGAAAACAAATTTTATTTTAAAAACTTAATTAGAAAATTAAGTTCTGTCAAACCAATTTAAAATTTGTAAAAAAACTTTAAAAGTCATATAAAATTAAAACTTAAATTAAACAGCGATTTTTAAAATTAAAAAATTGTCTCCTGAATGTTATTAATTTTTTTTATGCATTATTTAGAGCATCAAATTTCGTATAAAAAATTATTTTGTGTTCTAGATCATCGATTTAATTTCAAAGATAATCTTATAAGATTTGTAATTTTTAATTAAGCTTTTTGGATACTCGATAGAGTGTATTTTAGCTTATAGGTATGAAGGCTTATTATAACAAATGACGGGTAGATACGTCGGGATTTGAACCCACGACATGTGGATCCCGAAGCCAACGTTTTGTCAAGTGTGCTATACTTCAAGCCCTTCCAACTGTACCTTATACTTACATATAGGCAATGCTTTTAGAAAAGGTATGAAAATTTTCTACAAATAAATAAACAGATATTAAAAAAAAAAAAAAAATAGATAAATAAAAAAAAAATTGAAAAATAAATTTATGTTATAATCTTGAGTATCGGACGGTTATTAACCCAGAATTGGAATTCTTAGGAAAAATAACAAATTTAAAAGATCAATGATTTTTCATTTTTAGATAAAATTTTTCATTTTCAACGCTAATGTACATATCCGTAAGTGCAATCCGTATAATCACATAGACGATATACGATTTTCATATATTACATCTCAGCGCAAACTCATTTTCTGAGCAGCAAAACAGAAAGAAAAAGCCGAGAAATATAAAAAAAGACAGAGCAAGAGCAAGAAATTAAGTGACAAATAAAAAAGAAAAGATAAAAAAAGAATAGAGTGAGCATAAGCGTACTTAATTTTCTCTCTCCCCCCTCTATCTCTCGTAAAACTTTATATTGCAACTTGTAACTTAGCCGATGCTTTAAAGAACTTTTAAGGAGCTCTGAAAGCCATATTATGAGCTTGGTATGCGCGCTTGGAATCCAGCTAGATTAGTCGCGACTCGCGGTATGTTTACAGCCATAAGCATATATGTATATATATATATATATACACGAGGTGCACTAACTTACATATTATACGTGTAAGTGTGGAGGTGGACAAGAAAATGCCTGGCCATTGATGGTAATTAATTGGTATAAGTTGTTGGATGTTTATTGGGAGAGATGCTTGTTCAAAAAATAAGTTACTGATGGGAGAGAGCTAACGAGCGACGATGTTTCTAATCTTTTTTTTTATCAAAAATGTATTGTGTTGTTTTAGGAAAACATTTTTCTTTTTTTCAAAGTTGATGCAAGAAAATTTAAAAATTTAAATGTTGAGTCAAAAAATGACAGGAGAAGAGATGAGAGGTTTGTAAAGTGGAAAGTCTGGTAAAGATAATTTTTTATTGCAAGTATTTAATTAAAAAGTCAGATAAATCGTGATCGTTTAAGATGCATAATTTATAACTGATATCTTTAAACATATATTTACTACTTATGCAATTAAAAAAATAAAATTCTTTTTTTTTCTTAAAATAGTCTAGTTTAGTTTATTTCCGTTAATATAATATCAACATAGAAAAAAAAATAAATATTGATAATTTCTATATATATCATCATCAATAAACGATATTTACACAAGACTGACGCGCAGTAATGCTAAAACGTAAGTGATTAACAAATTAGAAATCCATATCAAATGCTTCATCATCATCATCATCATGAGCATCGTCACGAGTAATCGATCATTATACATCATGAAACGCGGATCCAATTCTTTTTGGTGTATATACCTACGTATGTACAAGGATATGTACGTAAGTAGGAGGAGCCATGCACATTTTCGCAAAAAAAGAAAAAAAAATTTGAGCATGAAGCGGGAGCCGAAAGAGAGATAGAAGCCAGTATAGTGTATCACTCTCTCTTTCTCCGTCTTTCTCTCCTCCTTACTCTCGAAGGAATAATTAATGTTCACTCCTCTCTCTCGCGTTTCAATTAGAGTTACCTTTTGATATCTGCTCTCTCTCTCTCTCTTTCTCTTTTCAGATGAGCGTGAGAATCGTGTGCTGAGCGGTAAGAGAAGAGAAGAGAAAATATAAGGTCTTGTGCATCTCTCGCGCGCTTATATATGTTTTGCCCTCTACCTAGTGCACATTCATCATTCGGAGGTGAGCAAAGATTGAGATTGGCTGCATGTGTGTACTCTGATGTGTGTTGTACTCGCACGCGCGATTATAATCGAACTCGATATGTGAATTGCAGATATATTTTATCTTCTACTCTCCTCTCTCTCTCTCCCTCTTCTTTTCTCGATTTGCAGATTTTACAGAAGCATCAGTAGCAAAATACTTGAGACTGAAGGAAAGAGTGGATTAATTGCAATTTCTCTGAGTTGGTATTGACTGTCTGGAGATATTCGAATTTTAAGATATTTAAGATACCATTGGTGTTAAAACTGCACTCTCTCTCTCTCTCTCTCTCTTTCTCTCCTTCCCCTACACCATGCTTAGTTTATACTGATCTTGAGATTACGATCTTCCCAAGGCTATCGCTTTTCATCTAACTGATTTTCGGTGATATAGATATATATAAATATACATATCTGCCTATCTGTATACGTGCTGCTGTTACTGCTACTGCTGTGTTTTAATATTTAAAAAACATTTTTCTTACTTTGTTGGAAAAAAAATGCTTGCTTTGCAGTTTGTAGCAAAATTTTAATTTCATTTTCAAATATAGGGGAGACCGGGGCATGATTAAAATTTTTAGATTATTTTTGAACGGAAATATGGAATCCAACGAATCTTGGGGGTCATGTTGTACTTGTTAAAAGGAGTTAATTTTCATAACATGACATATTTGGGTGATAAACTCGACTTTTTAGCGCAATTGTAGCTGAGTTCGAGTCCTTCAGTTTAAGTGATTATATGATATACCTTGATTTAACAAAATGAAAGTTACGGTTAAAAGAATTTGCGAAAAAATATTTGATGTATCGATGTAAAGTATACTATATCTCCAGAACGAATGCATTCAAAAACATCAGTCAGGGCTTAAAGTTTTCGTTATATGTTGTAGTTTAAAATTACTATCAAGATTTGTGCCTGGAATTCAATATTGTAATGATATTCAGCAATTTTAATCATACCCCGGGCCTTCTTTAATCATACCCCGGATTTTTTTGATTTTTTTAATCATGCCCCGGTTTATAAATTCTGAATTTAAAAATAAACCATTGCATTTAGCTAACTCGGACAAAAAGGTTTTGTAGTTAAAGGCAATACCTTCAAAGCCTTTTTTGTCCGGAATAAAAATATTAAAAATTAAAAAAGTTACAGAGGAAAGAAAAAAAAAATTTAAACGTGCCCCGGTCTCGCATACATTTAAGAAATGGTTACACAACATATTTTTTTTACAAAGCCTTTTTGATACTTTATTGAGTATATTTTGGTATTGAGTATAAAGCTCAGTCGACAGACGCCAGGAGTCGAACTCACGACTTGTGAATTACGAGGCAGACGCTTTGACGACTAAGCTACATCAGCGCTTGATAATATACTTTTGAAAAATCTTAATAATCAACTCTGGCTTTATAAAAGAGTCTTCGCGCAAAAATGCATTGCATAAAAAAATAAGGACATGCCTTACTCCTAGTATATATAATACAAAATCCTGAAAAATCCTTCCACCCTTTAACTTATACTCTCTTACAAGTACCTGTTCAAAGCCTTAGCTATATGTGCGTAAGACTGTGTGGCGCTGCAAAGCTTTCCCCTAATTTGTCTCTGGCTTCACTCCTTTGTTTCTTAAGAGGCTGTGAGGTACTTATTCTTTATTCACGTCTTTGCGCCAGATCCTCCTGCTAAAGAATATCTACCCAACACCGCAAGCTTTCAACATAAAAGCAGAATAAGCGAGCTAAATGTGCAAAATTTTTAATGCCATATGTGGCTTTTATATTGCTATATTGTTTAGAAACTTTTTTTTTTTAATTTAGATTATTTATAACCTGTTTAAAAAAATTATTTTTTGTTTTTACAAAAGTAATAAAATTTAAAAAAAAAAGAAAAGGATTCATTAATTTAAAAAATAAAAAAAAGATATACATTTATTGAAATAAATTAAATTATGTAAAAATTATCAAATTAAATAAGAAACCAACTGAAATATCTAAATATTATCTTATTCACACCTATGTTAAACAATCATTGATCATTAATCATACTCACAATTTTTACCAAACATATTTTCTAAAAACCAATCGTCGAATTCTAAAAAATATTTTTTGTTCCAAATCGTAACGCCCCACACGACGTTTATATCCCCGCGAGCATATACAACATTTGCTAGATAGTCACGCTCATCTTTTCTATGTGAATGATCGCTGCCCTTAGCCCATACGAAGGTTACGCAAAATTATCCATAACGCGTCTAACGCTGGAAGCTCTGCAGCTATTCAGCACATAGCTCCTATAACCCTCAGGGGCTTACATTCTCTCTCTATACCTTCCCTTCATTCTCCTTGATATTCAAGGCAGGGAAGGAGACAGACAGACAGGCAGACACCCCTCTATTATTATATGCACCGCATCTTAGCAGCTACCTTGCTTACTCTTTACCAGCTCTTTTCACCCCCTTCTCTTCTCCCTTTCTCTTTCGATCGTCTGCTTGGATGAAAAACAAAAAAGAAAAAAGAAGAAGAGAAATGCTTGATAATAGATAGTTACCAGCGATGCTGGATAGCACAGCAGCTCCCGAAGAAGACTCCCTTTTTAATTTCAGATGCATATCGGCGGCCTGTATATCAGCATCCATCCTTGCTCATGGCCACGGAGTATCGGGGGTATGTGCCGCAAGAGGAAAAAGGGAGGAGGTATAGTAGTTTAAGTCTGGATTGCCCCTATATAATATAGCCAAGGCAAATGTTGTTAATGTCCTGGATATAATATATACGAATAACCAAGTGAGAGTGATTGGTTGGTTGGTTGGTTGGTCGGTGGGTGAATGCGTGTGCTGATTTGCGTCTATTCCGCGAGTAGCTATACTGATGATGTACACTTGGCCTTCTTGAGAGCGAGAGTGTGTTCTATTAGCCAAGGGTATGATGTGTATTTTGTTATGTGTATAAGCGTCGATTATCGGTTCGTATATATGCGCTATTTATTTATTTATCTTTTCCTTTCTTTTCATTTCAGCTTTTTTTTCTCTCTTTTTTTCTTTTTTCTTATCGATCATATGTTTTAAAGCTCCTCGGGGCTGCGGAGCGATCGTAATTGCAAACTGACGTAATAACGCTGATGTGGTTTTGTTAAAGCTCTTTTTTTTCATCTTCTTTCATATACCGCTCTCTCTCTCTCTCTCTCTCTCTCTCTCTCTCTCTCTCTCTCTCTCTCTTGAGGCTTTTAGATATGAAATACAATACTTTTTATTTGTTTATGTTGACTTAGCGATCGGAGGGGTTTTTGAACGTTGAGATATAGATGCGTAATCGAGGGTTATTGACGCGTTATAATGTGAACAGGTGCGAGCTTGGATTGCTTTTTATCGCGAACAAATATAGAGATAGGAGATAGGAGATATAATATGTAATGCTTGTGGTGTCGATAATAAATGACATGTCTAAAGGATGATGATGATGAGGACTCGACCCTGTTATATTATTGTGGGTAAAATTGACAATGTGATGTGAGTAGGCTCTTATCTCTAGATAAGCTTTGGGCTGTTTGATAATATTTTTTTTTGTAATTCTGTTTGGACGTGTTAACTTTTATTTTATTTTTTGAAATTTTTGAAAAATTTTATTAACAGCTTAGTAAGAGTTTTCTGAGAACGAGATTTTGATTAAATATTATTTTAAAACAAAACACGATTTACTAGTTAAAAAATTTTTTAAAATCAAAATTAAAAAGATTACGTGAAAAATAGTCGAGCCTTATCGCGCAAAAGCACAGTCCAAGGTCGCAAATCTTAGCAAAGATATTATACGTGAGCTATTAATTTTCAATTTGTAGCAATTCAAGCTCATCAACAAATTACGTTATTTGTCAAATTACAAGCATGAAAAATTCGATTTTTGAGTTTTGACACAAACATTTTTTACTGCGAGCATTAGATTTAAAAAAAACTTAAAGAAATAGCTTAGAACAAGTGCAAGCAAACACAAAAATAAAGCACCAATCTTCTCCGCACCCCAAGATTGAAGATACACCTCACATCTCGTATAGAAACGGCAATTATTTGCTTTTAAATACCGTCGCGCGATCTCGAATTCATCGTAAACGCATAGCCACATATAGGCTTATATACAAAATTTTATTGCGCTAGAAGCTTTCATTTTTCATATGCTTTATCGGAAATTGCGCACGTGCGCGTGTATAGTATTTTTTGTAGTTCTCGTATGTGTGTTGTGCGGAGGGACTATTAAGTTTTTTTTTCTGTATTACGCGCGTCTAACGCGATGTTGATGCTTGTGTGCGGTCAAGATAGAGTAGTGAGAGGGGAGGGGGTATAATTGTTTATTAATAGGACTTTACACTCATATAGAAAGCTCTTAGACGAACATATCTTTTAAAGCGCAAATATTTTATCGCCAACTTGATAAAGTCGCAGCTTTTAAAGCGCCCGTGTGCTGTTTTAATGTACATCACGTAATTGTAAAAGTCATTGTATTACACGTATAATGTATGGTGATAATTAAAATGTAAGGATTTTACCAGTTTTTTTTATTTTAATTTTTATTTTTTATTTTTATTTTTTTTTTTCAATGTGTATATTCGATTCGAAGTCGACTACGCTATTATGCACACAAAGAAAAATACAAGAACGTTTAATTTACTACGGTTGTATAAAATCGTGCTGTAAGCAGCAGCAGCGTAAATTTTATCTTTAGAAAAGTACACAAGGGGAGGTAGGGTATGGGTAGGGTGTAGTAAGTGAATTTTATTATTTGACCGACTACATAAAAATGTCACTTTAACATTTTTATCCCACTTAATTTATCACATCTCAAAATGTTATTATACTTAAAATAAAAAAAGAAAATCACTTGGAAATATTTACACGCCTTGCTTTGCGATAAAATATTCAAGTAGGGTGTATATAATATATAATTTACATCAATATTATTAAGCATATGATATTTAAGGATATGATAATGCGTCTGCTGCGTTTATATTCAATTATTATTTCTTCGCTTCGTTTAAGTGAAATGGAATGCAATGATTCATATATAAAAAGGAGCATATAATGTAAAGGTATTGCACAAGACAAAAAGAAAAGCTGAAGAGGCTTCAAAATCATTTTCCATAATACATAAATGTAAAAGGAACAAAATTCAAGCATAATCATAAGCTGAGCTTGGATAATTATTAAAAAAAGAGAAAGCTTAATATTAAATAAGATGAAAATAAGTAAACAAGCAAGACCTGCAAACCCAGCTATATTGACATTTTTGTATTTATCATAATATAAGTAACACACACACGTATACTATATAATACCAAATTCCGAGAATAGTAATTGAGCACGGAAAGAAATAAAAAAATTGCAGCGATAGTTTACAGAACAGTAAATTGAATCTATATTGTAAAAGAGAATAAGAAAAATATCTTCGTCTCGGTCTTCGTTCTATATATTAAGTCGAAGCAAACATGAGTTTCGATGTCAATATAAAAGATACGCGGTGCAGTAGTAATAGTAGTAGTAGTAATACAGAGCACTGTCTGCATCACGCAGTAAATTTCCACGGATTTTATTATTGCAAGTATATCGCTCCAGGCTGAAGCGGAGACAAAGCGCGCGACGTCGTCGTTATAGGACTGATGGAAAAAGGAAAAAAGTAATGCCAAAAGAGAGGCGATATTAAAAGTTATGACGAAGAGGCTCGCAAAAGGGCTATTATAGCCTCCTCTTCCTCTAATATACCGATACACTGTATAGATAGTAGCATTTTCCTCGTCATATCGCGTGTACGAGGATGTAGATAGATTTAAAAGCAAAAGTAAGTAGAACAGTAATCGGGAAAATTGGGCCAATAATTAAGGCACGTGTATGTATGTTTGTATGTTGTTTATGGACAGGAAGGGATTAAAGAAGGGAATAGGTAGGTTTAATGTTTGTCATTGGAAATCGAGTGACCGAGAAATATACGGTGGAGATCTTGGAAGCTTGCGGTGAAGTATACGAAAAATCGGTTTTGCTAGCTATAATGATGTTTTACTGCGAATAGATGTGCACTGCACGCACGTGTATATTTGTGTCAATGTATTGGATACTTTGTTTTATTTAATGTTTTTTTTAAGGGATTTTCTATATTGCAGGAGCTATATTGCTTATTTTATAGATTTTATTTATTAAGAATAGTCGATTTCCTTCGAACATTTTATAATTTAAAGAAATTGCAGCTACTTTTTAATGGATCGTAATTAAGTTTATATTCTGTTGATTTTATTTTCATTTTAGTTGCTTGCAGATTAATAATACACTAAGTCCAAGAAATATTAAAAGAAAAGTATTTTACGGACCAAAGTAAAATTTCTTACTCGTTTTATTATATTATATAGAAAAGAAAATAAAACAAAAAATTGTAAATTGGTCTAGTTTAACGAAAGCCTTTCTTCATACGATATAGGTATACATTTTTATTCGCTTTTTCACTTTGTACGATAAGTACAAAATCTCATTTTAAAAAATGACGACGATTCACGTCAGCAGAGTTATAAAGTGAAATCAAAAATTACATTGACCCATTAATCACGAAAACAACTCTGTAGATCGAAATTACAATTACAGAATGTAATACGTAATCTTTGGCCCACAATGTTTTTACAACACGACTTAATCCGAGTATTTTATTGACAACCTGCACGTGGAATCATCAATGACGCAACTTTGAAATGTTTCTTCTTTTACGAGGTACATACAAAGATCAAATTCTTGCTTTGCAAGTCAGATCGTCATAATATTAAAAATGAAAATTACCTTTTTTTTTTTTTTGCTAATAAACCGCGACAAGAGCGATGAATTACCAGATGCATTCTTAACTAAAATTGCATCTAACAAAGCAAAAAAAATAATAATCATAAAGCTTGAAATATTAAGAAAAAGCACCACCACAGGCGCCAGCCACTGAAAAATACTCAATCAAATCTATCAAGTTGAGTATACGCTACTTCCTGATATAATTTATCAATACATGCAACCCCTACACACAGACGCATACAGGAATGAATTGCAGGATTAAAAAAACAACAAAAATAAATAAATAAGTAGAAGAAGGAAAAAAACAAAAATATCTGACTTATGTAAACGATAGCTTAATCAGCGTAGGCAGGCAACTGCAACAACGTATAGCAAAAAAAAAAAAAAAACGACATGCATATTACATCACATAGGTTGTTCCTTAATGCGTATCCTGTTACCTCGCACGTCCTTCTGTACGTACGTGTACAAGCTCCCTTCTTCTTTCCCAAATTAAAAAACAAAAAACATCTTCATTTTACGACTAATACCACCTTACGTATATATACATATAAATCGGTTCGTACTCTCCCTACCCCCTCCCCCTCCCACCCTCACTTGTATACGATAAATCGCTTTTTCTCGCGAAATAATTAATGCCCCTTGGCGCATAACGAAGCAGTGGCAATAAGACATGGGGGGAAAAAGGAGCTAGATGAGCGCATACATACACACACATAGTTAATCGTATAGCTAAAAGAAATACATATTCGCGAGAGCTTCTTCTTCTTCTTCTTCTTCTTCTTCTTCTTTTTCAGGAGGAAAATGCAAGCTACGTAGAATATAGAGAGAGGGGAAGGAAGAGAAATGCAAAGAAGCCGCTGCGGCTGCATAGGCACTTGTAAAAGTAAGCCCTTTACGTATACGTTCAAGGCCGGGTCGAGCAGCCGCGGATCGCAAATTTGTTTTTCCCCGCGCGTTCGCGAGAAGAAACAGAAACATAGGGTGGGAAGAGGAGGAGGAGAAGGAGGTTTGCGTGTTGGAGGGTAAAGGGAGAAGGGGAGGGAGGTAGGCACAAATATATACATCTCAGGCTTTGGCGCGGGCGACTTTTAAATCGTCTTTCAAGCGATTTATCAGCATCGCGTGAAGATGTTTGTTTATAATATTCAATGTGTAACTATAGTACTTATAATATGTAATTTTGGTCACTGGACTATTTTACACACGAAAAAGAAAATGAAGTGGAGAAAAAGTTTTACTAGGGACATAAATCTTAAGTGGATTACTCGCGTTGTTCTGGAAGTTACTTATTGGTCGTTGGCTTATTCTATATTAATTTGCCAAAAGAGCCTCTGTTACAATCTGCTGCTGTTCTTTCGTTCACCGTTAGATGATACGTATATGAGAATAATAGTGATCTCGAGCCAAGTGTTTCAATTAATTATAAATTATTTTATATTTTAAAAAAGGCAAGGATTTTTTCACTTGTAAAATCAATTTCAATTTTTAGCAAATTTAGGAATTTTAAATCACTAAATATTTAAACCGATTACAGATCGATTTTATTAATTTCAATCTATTTTAAATCTCATGAAATTACCAACCATTTTCAAAATAATGATTTTAAGCAATTTTACTTATTTCAAAATAAATAAATAAATAATTAAATAAATAAATGAATTTTACGAGTGAAAATCCTTTTGGATTCGACTCTATTTCTCTTTAACTCTCTTTCTCTCTCTTTCTCTTTTTTAAATTTATTTGTGGATGCGTTATTTTCAGAGTTATGGCATGTATGTGGACTATATATAAATAACGTTAAAGTCAGAAATAAAATGAAAAGTGACCGATACAAATTACGTGCGTATGTAGGTATATGTATACTTGGAGACTCTCTGGACTATAAATAAGAGGATTACGTTATACGTATATTATTAAGTCGAGAATTTAAAGCTTGTGGGCAAATATAATTATTGTTTTTCTGAAGGTATTAATACTATCACTTTCGTATAGAGATTAACGAATTTATGTATACGTAATCTTATGAATACTCACATGCATACCTATAAGTTTCTCTCAGAAAAAAAATTAATTAATAAAAAATAAGGTATAATATGATACCAAATAGAATTTTTTTTTTATTGAATAGTATCATCATATTCAAAGACGAAATCAAGTTTAAATTAGAAATGAGTCAGAACTACCATACAGGTAACCCATTGTAAGACTACGTCTTTTGCAGCAAACAATTCCATCTTTTCTTTAACTCGAGAAAAAAGATTTGAGGTGCGAAGAAGGAAAGTTATGCGTGCATTCATGCGTATGTATATATAAACACACATATACACACGCACACACACACACAAATAGGAGTATTGCATGCACGTCTGGTTTTGAGACTCGTTAGAGGATATATAATCGATGTATGGAGGATAATCCGTGGGGCAAAAAGAAAGGCGAGTAGTTAGTTGCAGTAAGGAGTGTTTAAGTACGAGGTGAAAGAATCGTTGTAAAAAGAAGCTTTAGAGATAAACCTATGCATGGAGTAGTGCTTTTTATATTGTCACGTAGTGGTAGTGGTGGTGGTGGTGGTTTAGAATGCGTTTTTTATGATGTGTATGTTTGTCGATAATATATTGTTTTGTTGTGTGCATGTACTCTATCAAGTATAAGAAGAGTTTAACGCTTGTAGAAATCAAAAAAAGTGCTTGACTTAGAGATTGATTTTATTTTAATAAATATACGTGAGTTTTAGTGTAATCCAATTGATGAAAAATAATTTTTATAAATATAATATAATTTTTATTAATGAGAATGCAAATTGAAATTTTATAGAGAACGTATTTAATTCAGTTATCCTTATGAGTGAATTGAAGAAACAAAACAAGTGGAGTAATAATGCAGTTATTTTTATACTTGTATTATCATTATAAGATGATTTAACAATCATCCCGTCATTTTCAACCGAGCAATTTTATTATAATTTCACACATATATTCCATATTAAATAAGTCTATACCAATTTCAAGTTTTAAAGAAAATTATTTTCGAAAATAACACACCTTCTTCGCAGTTGCTGCTTCTGCTGCTGCAACGCCGCGGTAGTGCATATTAAATCCAAAATAGGAAGAGAAGAAGCATCAGCAAAAGTGAAGAGGGAAAAAAGGGTATGAAAAAAAAACAAGTAAAAATAACGAATAAAGAAGTCAAAGACTGGTATAAAGAGAGAAAAAGCCGATGTACGGAAGAAAGAAAGAAAAAAAAAAGAAATAAGAGAAGGAGAAAGACGAAAATGAAATAAAAGAGAAGGCGCAAGCATATAAGCCGCAGCACGATCGAAGGAATGAGAAAGAAAGAGAAAGAGAGAGAGAGAGAGAGAGAGAGAGAGAGAGAGAGAGAGAGAGAGAGAGAGGAAAAAAGAAAGGAAGAAAGAAAGAGAAAAGCCAAGAGAGGTTCAGAAGGTTCGCTGAGGACGAGTTCAAGGCCAAAAAGCACGTGCATGCAAGGTATAGGTATATATCGAAACACGCGCGTTCACTCGTACGCGAAGAGTTTGCGTATACAGAGAAAGAGAGAGAGAGAAATTCATGTATATACAGAAAACTCGCTAAATCCCTAACGTATATACCTATACCTATATACTCTTACTATCCTCCATACCGATCGGTTAAGAAAATCAGTCGAGAGAGCTTGAGAAAAAGATAGTAAGTAGCTGCTATATATACATGTATGCTCTTTGCTCTATGTGCGTTGTTACCAGAGATATCGTCGATTTTTTTTCCTCCGCTGACAAATTCCGCAAGCTTTTTTTCAAGACGCAAAAACCTTAAAACCAAAAAAAAAAAAACAAGAAAGAAAAAATTAAAGAGATGCTTGTGCATTTTGCGGCAGCCCGCACGTGTATATTTATTACTCTTTTTCTCCTCTCTGTCCTTGACGGACAAAAAGCTGCGCGTGATGGTGGCCTTTGTTTTTTGCAAGGCCTTTACACCCAAGTCAAGCTTTAGTTTGGTTTCGGTTCGTGTAAGGAAAAAGAGAGAAAGAATGAGAGAGTTGGGCAGTAAGCAGCGGCGCCGGGAGGGCATTATCGCCTGCGCGAATATATGTTTATATGCGCGAGTAGTGAAATCGCGTGCGGTAAAGTGCAGACCGAAAGAAAGAGAGAGAGAGAGAGAGAGACGAGAGCTGGCTTTAGGATGAGAGGGAAGAAAATGGGAGGTATGGCGCCGCGCCTCTTGGCTAAATCCGTATTATATACTCATGCAGCGCTGATCTTGCTCTCTGCCAAATGTATCCTGCTGCTGTTTTTCGAAAACGAAAACGAAAATGAAAGAGAGAAAAACAAAATCATAATTGAATATAGTTAATCATACGTTGTTATATTGTGTACACACACACACACACACACACACACACTGATAGAAATTTTTTTGGAAATTTTGCTAAAATGATATGAAATTTTACTATTTTTTTTTGGAAGTGCTGGATATTGGTGCAACATAACGAAAA
>JAPYZE010000392.1:0-64787 GCA_030522805.1 Leptomastidea abnormis
CATCTAAAAGCACGTAAATAACATTACTCTCCTCTAGTTCGCTGTTTGGCCACGCGGCCAGATGGGAGGCGCTAGCGGTTGAGTAACAATCCCAATAGGCAGTAGCTTTAAAGAATAAAAACACTAGTTGCTTTCATCCAGTGATTCATCCGACCAGTTATACGCACACACACGACTCATTGTTAACTCACGTATAATAATCTGTAAGCGATGTTATTACATTTGTGCGACTCTTAAAATTGATTATTCTGTTTATTGATTAACAGTACTAGAGCAAGAATAATAACAAAAACAATAGTAGTTGGAGTAACAACAACAACAATAATCATGAAAACAACAATTATAAGCGGTCAAGAAAGATTACGTAACTATATTGATAATCAAAACGCTCGTTTGCCATCAGTTTTTTAATTGATTGCAAATACTGAAAATAATAACCTTGTGATTTATATTATCTTGATATAATTGTACTGTTTTAATTCGTAAAATATTACGAAATTATATTAATAAAAAGATACAAGCCAAGAATTATTTTGAAGTATTTAATATTCTCTCACTCAATTTTTGGAGTCTGTTTATGTATCTAAAAAAAAAGCACCACAGAAGAGCTCTTTAAAAAAAAAAACAATATAAAAGCACGCAGTAATTATAAGTTTCAATTAACTTTTCTTTCGACCTTGAGTAATTTTTACCGTTAGATATTAAACTTTTACACCCAATAATAAACGCGAATTTTTACGTGTAAGAACATAAGATAAAGAAAATCAACACAAAACACATACACACATAAAAGCTCAATTTGCGTTTTTGCACCCAAGTTGATATTATTTGATATATATATATATATATATATATATATATATATATATATATATATGTATAAGCACATACACATATTGTATGCTGCGCAGAATCTTATACCTCGATCGAGATAATAATATATGCGGCCTATAAAGTTAATTCAACATCTCTCTTATCTGCTTGCTCTACTCATACACATATACGATTATATATACCTACCTACCTACCTAAATACTTATCAAATTGAAAAAATACCCGCATATTATACGCACCGAGAGCTTTTGCTCTTATTTTCTTTTTTATCAGTTAAGCCAGTCTGGGGACGACAAGTGACAGGAGGAAAAATCATGCAGGTTGGCCGAAATTTTTTTTTTTTTTATTACGTTTAAAATGAAAAATTACGACAATATGTAGGTTTATGCAAATCACCGATTAAACAATTTTTTGCTTTTAATATGTAGCCAAATAAACTATATTTCTACTGTCCAAAAATAATGTACTTAATGTCGAAGCTAAATTAAGACTTTTTTATGTGTATCCCGCATAAAAACAAAAAACCGTAGAAAATACAGCTAATGTCCATGTCAAAGTGATAAGAAACTATTTAATAGACCCGAATTTATCTGTTACTTATCACTGTGTGGCCTTTTAACGCATTAACGTCGACAGCGGAGAAAATTTTTTCGTTTATTTTTGGAAAAAAAGACCTAAAATAAATATTGATGACTTTGGCTCTTGAAGACTCTTTGAATAAAATTTTTGGAGAACAAAATTCTGAACGGTAATATTGTTTCTAACAATCAAAAAAATTAAAATTAATAATAATAATTTTGATAATAAGTAAAGACAATAATAATATGCTCAAACCAACCAAAAAATTTTCGATTAAAATCCTCAAATACAAAAAAAGTAGAGAAACAACAATGGAGTTGTAATCATACCGATAAACATCTTTATATGTACAAATATTTATTGTGTGCGTATAGCCAAGGTATAACGAACCTTGAGAAAATAAACGTTTTATTTAACTCGCCACGAGAAGAAAATATTCGCGATTATTTTTATGTAGCGTTACATTAACGTAAAAGAGAGAGCGAGAGAGAGAGAGAGCAAAAGGGGAGCCTAGCTTGTTCAATGAATTTAAAGATCTTTTAAGGGCGTGTAACGTACATATACGTACATCTGTCGTCCTACCGGTTTTTCATGTTTACATCCTTCGTCGGCTCTCCGCTCGTGCACATACACGCGATTTCTTCTTTATGCATACGCATGTATATGCGAAGTGTAAGTTTAGTGTATTCGAGAATGTGCGAATGGAACGAACAATTAAAATATTGTCAAGCACTAATAATTATTTGGCATATGTAATAAATTTAGTTAATTCTTTTTCTTATTTGGTATGACAGTATATTATATCGATGATACATTACTTACTTGGTAAGCTATATATATTCAAATAAATTAATAGTTGAACTCGATACGGGTAAATGGAAATTTCTGTGAATTACTTCTTCTCTTGTGTTTATAAAGTCTCAATCTGAAGAATTTAGTGATAATCAAGCTTAAACAATCTTAATCTCTGCTTCGGGGAAGATAAGTTGCGTAACTTAAACCACACAATTAAGAAAGTAAAAGGTGTCTTTTTTATTTTTGTTAATGTTTAGTAAAATCACTAAATTTAGTCTTGAAAATAAAATATAAAATGATAAACTTTTTTGAAAACTCAAAATTGTTAAAGTTTAAATATTATTCTATTTACAGGAAAACTAACCGCAAGAGCAGGTAAAAATGTAATTTATCAAGAAGACAACGAACTTCATACTAGTCCATGTTATCTGACTTGAGTGAATATTAGCTCGAAACATTAAAACAAAAATATATATATAATCTAATCTTATAAACATCTATATCCATCTCTGACTCTATGAACACGTGAGAGAATAGATAAAAAAATATAGACGTTACCTGTTCAGATATAATAAATAATTTGTACTTCTAAAATCTTAAATTTTTTAAAAAAAACCTGTCAGTTCTAATTTCTAATTTTGCCGATTATACGTAAAAGGTAACAGCTTATATATGACATGTCACGCGTGTCACGCTGATATAAGTACTATAATAATTCATGTAAATGCGCAAGTCGACCCGCTATCACCTACGCATGACTGCGGACCCCTGTGTAGTAGTTGTATAGTAGTAGCCGTTTTTGGGGACTTGATCGTTATACTACATGCAGCTATAAGCGCCTTGCGCACGCAGTTGGTCGTCACGCACGAGGAGCCGTCATTGACCGTTGGAGCGCTTCTATTACTGGAGGAGGTGGTATATATCTGCTAGCTAATCTTCCCCTTCTCCTTACGCTATACTAGCTTGGCACATTACTACCACTACTACTGTCTTCTTACTATTTTCTTAGAGGTGCGAATAAATTGCATAGTAGTATATATATAAAATAGCAAAGGAAGCTCACTCGAGCTTGACAATTGCCTATGTCTACCAACTGCATCTTCATCATCCACATATGTTGCTTAAGGAATTAAAAATAAGTTTTTTTACAACAAAGATGTAATTGCTCTTATATATACATAATATATGTTTTGTTCTTTTATTCTTTATCCTTTTTAAATGAAATATTCAGATGTTATACAATACGAGACTTCAAAGAATTTTTTTTTCTTTTTATTTTTGTAGAATATTGAAGCTAATTTCCTACATGTGCAGAATTAAGTTTAACAGCTGTTGCGAATAATTTAAGACTCGAGAAAACAACTGCCAGTTGTTGATTTTTGCTTCGGCGTAAAATATGGGGATTTCGGCACCCCCATAGCTTGGACGATACGTTGGGTTTTCTCGGTTTATAATTTTTTTTAGTAAATCAGAAGATTAATCGTATTTGTTACGCTACAAATATAGTCATTATTATACTAATTACTTTATTTTTTAATCTATAGTATTAGTAACAATAAGAAGACGAACTACATTCTTATTATAAAAGAAGAAAAATTTTTGTTTATGGTCAATTGACATATAATTTTCATTTTGATAATTATAAAGTTATAATTAGATGTAAATTTGAAAATAAAAATGACCTTATATTTTAGATGAATTTATAGTTTTCTGAATTTATGTGGCTTATAGAAGTATTTTGCATAGCGTAAGTGTCTCAATAGATCCTACGAGTATGCAACCGGTAAGACATCCTTGATGCCGTGGTAAACTACTGTACAGGAATCGAACACTAAAGTATATATAGGTATAGAGTGTCTAACGATGCATTATTATCTTTAAATTATTTTTTTAATGAAGCGATAATTTTAACTGATTTAAAATTTGATAATTTTTATTTTTATAAATAAATAGTTAAAAAGACAAATTAGAAATAAGAAAGATAAATTTTTTTTTCAAAAAATGTGACCAAAGCAAAACGTTAACATCTAAACGCATATACGTTTTTTCTTCTAACGGTCACACAAACTGACTGCCCAATAATTTTCCAAACGACAGCAATAAGAAAAAGCGTGAAAAGTGACAATCAAGTGTGACGTTTACGTTTTCTTGCTGCAAAAAAACATTTCTTCTTCTTCTTTAACTTCAAGTAGTTCACCTGTGACAATTGTAATTCTCGACTATATAACTGTCAACGACGACGACGACATTTCCCTATTATTTACCACCTGCAGTTATAATGTACATTTACACATACGTGACATTTTATTACAACTACGAGAAAAAACGTTATAATAAAACAATATAAAGAGTCCAGTAAACGTTTGTTCAGCTTGAAATAAGTCAAGTTCACCGTTCAAGCAAGACACAACGACTTTGCATCTACTTTGACGAAGACTATATAAACGATAGAACCACAGAGCTGCACAAGACACTTTGCATGTCTCAATTCCGCTTCCGCTGCAATGGTTGTTACAAGCGGAAATAAGACTTGATGTCACTGTAGGAATAATTGAGCGACTACTAAAGAGAGAAGACGAAGAAGACGTCAGATTGTTCAATGTCCGCATATATACAATTATAGCAAGAAAAGCTTAGCTTAGCTCAGTTTTTCTTTGCTCTCGAGTCTCTTTTAGTTTTTGATTTACGCGTAATAAAAAAATAAATAAATTATACTTGTTAACCACAGTTAAAAACTGTTTCTGCGAAAAATAAGAGAACAAGGGGTAAAGAAAAAAAAAAGAGAATTTTTCAAGCAACTAAAGAAGACTCAACAGCTTGACCTGTAGTAGCGTTCAATAAATTAAGGTAAAATACAAAAATCCGTAAAAGCTGCCGATGAAAGCGTGAAAATAAATCAGTAAGACATCAAGCGTAGAAACACATTATAGTTGACTTGCAACTCAGCAGGAGAATAAAAGGATGAGACATGCACATATATGGCATACCGCTGCTATGACGACTACGACGACAGGTGGTTCTCGCGGACTTGGTTTGTCCAAAGGGGGCTCGAGTATATAGAGTAAAAGGAAAACAGTGCGGGCGAGGAAATCGGATCAGCGCTCGCACAACACGGCACACTACTGCAGTCTCGCGACACTACGATATATACATACATACCTACCTATAGTTAACTTAATTAACTGCTTGGCGGTCCAAGCAAGCCGTGACGGAGGGGGGGGAGGGGGGAGCTTTCGGTGTCACGGACGTATTATGTACGAACCAAACACGATCGAGTGCCCTGATAAATCGCGCATGGTCAGCTCGTCCTCGCGACTTGCGTTCTTTAGTCTTTTTTTTTTTTTTATTTTTTGTTTGCATTGACGACGTGTAAAAGTAGTTTTACTACCTTTATCTTCTTCTTTTTTTCCTCTCGATATTTGACCTTGGTTGATTAAAGAGCATCAAGTCCTTCTATATGCACTAGTAACTTCCAACTATGGTACCAAGTGGTTCATCATTGTTGTGTACAAGATAAAAAAAAAATTACTTTCTACCTACGTACACAATAACCCCATTATATACTTGAAAGAAGAAAAAAGAAGAAGATATTCATATTGCCGATTTCGTCATGGACGAGTGCCTCTGCATATTTCGGATAAACGTCAAATAGTTGAGGCCGTTGGGTGGCGGTAAATGGAAATAATGAAAGCGGTGGCGGTTGTTGGTGATGGCGATGGCATAGCAGCGTTACATTTGCGGCTAACGGACTCGTTTACATGCAAACTCGTGGTGCGATATTCTCTCACAGAATTTTCATTCTTGCTTGTATACCTCCTATATACTATCTCATTTGCGGGCGCGTGCGAGCTTACAGTTAGCCGCACGCGAGAAGGGTATCTTCTTCTTCTTCTTCTTCTTAATGCCGGCTATTTTTTTTCTCCTTTTCTTTTCTTCTTGGTGTGTACTCCTTCGTATATATCTCCTTGTGATTTTCAGCTTTATAATGTAAGGATAGTATATAAGTATGAGCCGTAAGAAAATTGACTTGAATTTGTATGTTATTGTTGTAAGAATTAATTTTTCCCCCTGGGACTGTGGAAAAATTATATTTATCCGTTGTCTCATTTACTATACATAAATAACTAGCATATATAGTGGTAAATGAAAACTGTATTAAATTTCAAATTTAGCTAATTCCGTATACTATAGCATTCTATGACATTAATTATGATTCTGTTGATTTGACTAAAAAAATTTTTGACAAAATATATCGTCGTCCATTCTAATGTTAATTAAAAACTTTTACTTTTCTAAGGGCAGCTATTTTTTCTATTCATAATCATATAAAGGCAATTTAATCGATTTTCTAGTTACGATTCGTTATCTCATTTAATCTTTCCACTTTCATTCCACAAGCTAATATAAAGCTCTTAATAGGTAGGATATATACTAAAGCACTGAATCGAGACCTATAATAGATACACTTGAGATTGTGTCGGCAGCGGTGGCGGCCGGTAGGGTCAGAAAAGTTACCGCAAATTACGCGCTCTTTGCATAAAGAATCAGAAGAAAAATAGTACGAGAACTTCCTCATCACAGCCCTAATTAAGTTCAATAATTACGCGATAAGTGAGCCTCGGAATAATGAATAAAAATTGCATTTACACGAACGCACGCATCACACATATATATTTATATCTATAACAGAACACAACGCATATCCGCGCACCGACTAATTGATAAGCTCGAGGGAAATAGAGAGAGAGAGAGAGAGAGAAAACCATGGCGCGAAGGTTATATTTTATATATAGGATACCGAGCTATTATTTCGTCAATCTCGGACCGTAAAGCGCGTATAATCGCGATCCGCTAAATTGCATCTTTTTTTTCTTTCTCTCTTATTTTCTTCTATTTATACCTGTTTCCTGCTTCTTAACAACAATAACAACAATATAACGTTTTTTTTTTATTCTACTATTGCTACTAGTCACTGAGTTAAACGGAAAAAATTACACTTCTTATATTTACAGTGATAATTTTTATGTTAATTAAGACTTTTATAACAACTTCTTTAATATATTATATTGTAAAGCACATGTAATAGCTATTTGATGTAATAGAGTAATTTTCAAAAATAATTGCAGTTTTAACTAAACTAAGAATAAAAAATGAAAAATAAAAAAAAAAGAAATACAAGCGCAATTTATAAATATAATATTTATGAGATGTTAATTAAAATCTACTCACGTTAAGTCGCGAGGCAAGGTAGAACTAGCCACAGCAGCAGTAGCAGCGTTAAGGGCATCGTTAAATCTGGAGGATGATGCGGAACGCCGGTGATGATGCCTTGAAACCTCGGAGCAAGCACCTTGGGTGAAGCTGTAGGTACGTCTCTTCTTTAAGCACAACATCACGGCAATTTTATAAGTCACGGAACGTTGTGTGTTTGTTAAAATATGGCAAAGTTTGCAGTGAGAGCTTTTACGGATCTGGTAGCAACGATAAAGGAGAGGTCAATCCTAAGCTTGGCACTTCCCAGGCTATCAGCCTCTTCGTCGTCCGTTTCATTTTTTCTCTTCTACTTCGTTTTTCTTGATGCGTCTCAACCTCCCTCGTGCACACGTGCATGTAATATACCTGCGAGTTTTTTTTTTACTGGAAGCTGCTGCTGCTGTTACTGCTGTGGTTGTTCATGGCTCGGGCAAGTTTTTCTTTTGACTCGACCTCGGCTTGGCTCGTTTCGTATGGACGGCAGCAACGCATCGACTGGTTATCTGTATAGTATTGAGAGACGATGGTAAGCTTTCAGTTCGGCTATTGTTATTCTTATTGGGTTCTTTAAAAAATAAAATGAAAAAAAAAAAAATAAAATAAAATAAAATACTTGTCTTATTTTTACCGACACTGCTATTCAATGTATTGTTATTCAAAATATTTTTCTTTAAGATATTGAAAAACATAAGTAAATTTGTATAGCTTTTTTTCGTGTCGGATAAAATATTAAAATGCTTACAAAATATATCTTCTTTACAGATTGAATTTTTAAACATACAAAATTTATTTTAAATTTTAGCTTTTAATTTTGATTTGATTAACAATAATAATAAATAACAATGATTGTAACATTAAATGAATAATTTATCTACCAGCATAATAAAATGACATAACACTCTAATGGCTGTATTTCTAATTTAAATGCATTAATAATTTTTTTTTAAATTATATTTTTATTATTTATTAATAATATTAATGTTTGTAAGATACTAACGCATTGATAAAGGCGATATAAATTTTGCAATCGCTGGTTCCAATCAAAATGTAGGATATTGCTTTAACAAGCCAATAACACATCAAAATATTATTCCAAAATATTATTGATCTCGCAACAATATTAAGAAAAAAAAAACATACACGCACACACCTATAACACAAATTATATTTCCGACAACATCAACACACATCAAATATATAATATACTATATTTCCGTGTTATCGTCACAAGTCACATTGTTGCACGCATTAAAATACCTCGTGTGATATATATTATATCGATATTGAACACAAGCAGCTTTCTGTATTGATATACATACAGCACACTTGGTTGATCATATATACAGATATACATATAAATGTACGAGGGAAGGATAAAGTAAGTTTACGAAAGTAATAAGCGACAGGCTAACGAAATCCGGCACATATTATATACCGCACGAAATAACAACAGCACCAGCTTAACAGCAGCAACAGAAAAACGTGGCGAGTGTATATATATTATAGCCTCGACATAACTTATAAGATACCTATTTTCTTGCTTTATTATTTCTGAGTGGCAAAATAAAAAAAAAAACATAAGTCCGAAACTGCCAAAATGCTATTATTATCAAAGTATAAAAAAGAAAATGAGTAGGGCCAAGGGGGCGCAAGTATTATACAAAAAGAATAAGGCAAAAGAAAGATCGCGGCTCGCGGGGGCCAGAAGCAGCAGCACCGCGTCAGACTCGCGCCGATGCTATAACTGTACTGAGAGCTGCGGGAGAGCAGCAGCAGCAGCTGAGAAGGTATAAGAGAGATAGAATGAGAAAGAGAGGAGCGCGAAGGGGCGAGAAGAGTGCGCGCACAGGTATCCTGCTGCATGGCATTCCCGACCGCCACCACACACCACCGTCCGATATATATCTATATACGTAAAGGTATATAATATAAGCTCTACCTATATAGGTACGCGCCTGCTGCTGGCCTCGCCTCTCTCGTTCTCTATGTGTGTGTATGCAGCTCTTTGGTGAGCTTATACTGTTGCTGGTACACCTATAGCTGCATTATGCACCTGATGATGCACGCGCGCATTCAGATATATATTATATATATACATATGAACGCCCGCGTCACCCCGCCTTTTCTTTCTTCTTCTTCTTCTCTCTTTCTCTTCCGCCCGCTTATACTTGCTTGTGCTCCTTTTTGTGATATGCTGTGTGTATGTATATTTAAATATTATAAACATATATGCATATGTATACATAAGTAGGTATATGTTTATGGGTGTGTGGATATTTATGTATGTATAAGAGAATACAGGTCTATGCCGTCACCTGTTTCTCTTTCCCTTCCTGCTTAGAGAGTATACACCTAATATGAGATAACTTTGACTATAGTTATATTTTGTACAAGACATCGAGTTTGACAGAAAATTTTGAACGTTTTTTTATTTTTATCAAGTGTTTTTAATTAAGTATGTCATGCTTCTATTATAATAATATTTGAATATTTGTTCGAATCTTCTTTGAGTAAAAATAAACTTATCAAGATAATTAATTAAATTAATTTTGTAATTATCTTATTCAAGATTTTCGATTTTAATGTTATTAATGGTATCTGTGTTTTTAAAAAATTAATAAGTACTCGAAATTTTTTTATTCCTGTTAAATATAATTATAAATGCAGGTTTAATAAAATTGATTATAATAATGAGAAATCAGTTTTAAAGTTTAAAATTGGTCGCTGAGAATCATTAACTATCATCTTTTTTTTTATATTTTTGTTTACTTGCAAGCACTGATTTAAAAAACATCATCGTGCAAAACAAAATATTATCTCTTCGCTAATCCTCTATATACTCTTTCTTTCTACCTCCTTATTTCTTTTCCCTTTTAATTAGCGCGAACACACGCGCGTTGAAGACAAAATCGTTCACAAGTCAGCAAGAGCTAGTTCTCTCTCTCTTTCTTTCTCACTCGTGCAAGTGCAGAAACAAGTGCAGTTATGTTGGACTGACCGGTAAGTAATAGAAGAGACACGCGCGAGTAGAGAGAGAGAGAGAGAGAGAGAGAGAGAGAGAGAGAGAGAGAGAAAGAGAGAAAGAAGGGGGAGTAAATGAGAAAAGGAGATGGAGATAGCAAGTAGTAAGTAAGTAAGAGGTGTATGTATGTACATACGTGTAGGGAGAGAGAGAGAGAGAAAGCTTCTATAGGGTGCTTGTAACTTCCTTGTTGCTAGGCTGCTGCTGGTCAGCAGCAGCAATGAGTGTAGTCTCTTGGAGGTCTTGGTACTAAGCCGGAAATACTTGCACGTCTGTGTATGTATAAAATACACCTACACGTATAAATGCACACGCGCGTGTCTGCGTATTTGTAAGTGTGTGTGTGTGTGTGTGTGTGTGTGTGTGTATGTATACAGCTATGGAAAAAGCGTCAATATAACGATTCATGCTCTCTACTGAGAGCTGATCCGGAGAAAATCGCGCCAGGGATCGAATTTCGATCGGGGATCGAGTACGAACCGCTAGGGGTAACGGGCTCAGCTCTTTGCGCAAGCGTTCATCTCTCTCTCTTATAAGCTCTTCTGGAGGACTTTGCCAAAGTACCGCGATTCTTGCTATATAGGTACACACAAGATTTATTTATATATACTCTGATCTACCCTATTCACCGATTGTTCTTTTTTTTCTATTCTTCTATTTTTTATTCTCACAATTTATTGATGATGATTGACGTGGTATAGTTATAATGATGTTAATGCTACTGATAATTTAGCTTTAACAGTAAGGAGTAAGCATATCTTGATTATGCATACCACCTATATAGGTAGAAACGATTTTCAGTAAATCGTTATGTGAAATTGATGCTTTTTTTTCATTGTTTTTGTAATTTGAATATTTTATTTTTATTTTTTTTAAAAATTAATGAAAATTTCTCTATTTTTCATTAATTTATTTAAATTAAACTTCATTAACAAGCGGCTAATAGGATCCGGCTACTTTATACTGTAACTACGTCAAGCAGATTAACGAAGGCAATTTTATCTATACTGGTATATTTAACTATGGAGTTAAAGAGAAAAAGGAAATGCACCTAAATTTATATAAATGCGTTCACATGTGCATGATTGTTATAGATATAAAATATATCTATAGGCAACAAGCAATCACAAGATCGATACGTATATCCTATATATCCTGTACGTATAGGCAGCACATAAACTTAACGAGGAGGAATATAAGATGGGCCAGGATATACAACAGCAACAGCAGCAGCAGCAGATAGGCTTATATATAGGATCTTGGAGTCCGGGAGTGTTGGTATATATACGAACTGCCCACTCCCGTATATTATCCCCTCCCCCTGTATAGGTACATGAGAAAAAAAGAGAGCGAAAAGTCACTTCCTCAAGGCCGCATACTCGCGGCGGTCATTACTTCGCGAGAACCAAAGAGTAATGGCAGAAAGAGATAGAGAGAGAGAGAAAAGGAATGGGAGTAGGAGGGCTTGAGGTGCGAGGGGAGAGAGAAAGAACAAAACGATAAGGTATATATATAAGGAAGGGGAAAGGGCTGCTGTTGCTGCTGTTACTGCAGGCCGCGAGGCATTTACGCGCATTGTGTATATGCCTGCAGGATAGGTATGTGAATATATATACTGCACACATATACATGTATAATATACCAATCTCTAAAAAAAAGTGAAGGAGAGGAAGGTGCACAGTCAGCTACCATATAGTATAAGGTAAAGGTAGAGGTGTATAATATACCTATATGCACCGGCACGCGCACTTGCGATTGAGATTTCGCCGGGCAAATCTACCGGCGTAGGCATCTCCTCTCGCACTTCTCTCTTTTATTCTTTCTTTCTATGGTACATACGCCGCACATGCAGTAATTGACAGGGAGTTGCTTGCGTTGAGAGATAGAGAGAGAGAAAAGAGAGGCGGCTTTTGCGCGCAAGTAGAGTATATATATAGGGTACACACGTCTTTTTATACTTAGGTACCTATACTGTAGTGTGTCTACCTTGCGCATACCAGCTGTCCTCGACGACGTCTCGCTATACTTATTTTTTATTTTTTTTATTTTTTGTTTACTCCCGCTGCAAAGTTTGCTTACATTTATTTATACTGGAATTTTCTCTCGCGGACGTAGGTATTTGCAGGAGAGAAAGAGAAAGAGAGTAAGTCGGTCGAAAGGAACGAATGTGAAGTGACATCCGCCCAACCCTCCTCCTCCTCCTCTTCAACTGGGTATATATACCCGTCGTTACCATCACTACACCCCTTGCGGCTTCCTTCCAGGCACTTGTTAATTGGCTAGCTATGCTGCTCTCTTTGCTCTGCTGCTGCTACTTTTGATACCTATAGGTATGCCAATGTCGCCCTTTTCTTCATTATTGCTTGTACCTATATGTAGTATATTAATACTGTCGCACGTGTTAAATGCAATATGCCTTGCTATCCTATTAATATTATTATTTGCTCCTTCTTCTCTTACTCCTCTTTACTACATAGCCAATCAGTATTTTAATGCTAGCTTGAAACATTTATTCATAAAAAGTAATACATAATCATAGGCTACTTTTTTTTTAAATATGCAATTGAAGGTGTTTTCAAGGTTTTGATATGTTGTTTATAGCTTTTTTAATAGTTTTTTTTTATTTTTGCTTTTATCATAATAAAACATGTAAATAAGATATCATATTTGTAAATTTTCTCTACCTACGAATTAAATTCTGTGCGCAAAATTTATTTACGATAATTAAGTTTTCCGAGCTACCTAGTGTACACTTTTACTTGTTTATTTTTCAGCTTTCCCTATATATTATAAAGTTACAAATCAGATCGGATTTCAAATAGTTGAGGGGTATATATTATACTGTGTACTATAACGAAAATATTATATCTGTACCTATATTGGATTGATATCAATTGTTGTTGACAAAACTAAGCAAATAAACAAACTACGTTAACAATAACAAGCTTTTCTCTAATTCCCATCTTTTTTTAACTTCACCTATTTTTATCAAATCGAGTTTTTCAAACACACTGTTTCTCTCTCACATACGCTTTCGCGTACACACAATTATCGATAAAACAAAATTCTTACTGAAAGCTCTAAGTTTATCAAGTGAAAACATATAACTTTTTACACATATAATTTCCATAACATTAAAAATATACATGTAAATTAAATTTTGAAGAAAAATTTTTTAAAAGTACGTCTACTTCGCGAGAGAACATAAAATACGAATAAGCTACTTTATTATTGTTTATCCGGGCTAAATAGTGTTATGTCATTTGAAAAAGGTAACCAAGCAGCAAATGTGCTGATTGTTTTTTCTCAATATATTAAAATTACAACTCATAAAATAATAGCAAATATATACTACATACCTCTATTTATCTGTTTTTCTGCTTGGTAAACACACGTATATAGGTATTCCGTTCGTTTTCCAAAAATTGGCTTGCATCTGAGAGGTTATATGCCGGTTTCGTAACTTGACTGCATCTCCCGATAATTATATTATTACAATTATTACAAATTAGCAGTCACAAACAGTCGCCATCAACACTACATTACTATTATCATCCTGCACTCTACATCCGCACACTGCAGCCGGTAACCGTTCTAAAAACCACGAACTTCCAGCTCCGCGACGTCGCGGAATCAAGCGCGAAAAACAGCAGCTTCTAATACGTTTAAAGTCAGAAAATAACCGTTCGTCAGATATTTGTTTCAATCTTGTGCGTTATTCATACTTAACAATAACTGCATTCTGCACTTTTGTCAGCCACAGCTGGTTAGCCGCTCTGGCGTAAGCGAACGCAGAGAACTCCGTGCAAGAAGCCGGTATGAACTGGCTCGATCGGCTGCCGCGCTAAGACTGCCGCGCGCGAGTTGGCGCGCTCTTTGGCGCTCTGTTCTTTTCTTGCCCTCAATCTGAATCGCCGACTAACATTAACGACTTGTATATTTTAAAAGCCCTTATAAGAGCAGTACTTATAATTTACGGATTATACCTTTAGTGTAGATACACAAACGTGTGCTACTTCTTTACTGCATAGTTTCTTAGATTTAATTATTTATCTATTTAGATACTTACTAATGGTGCGTGTTTGGACGATCGATGCTTAATAGGGCTAACGGCTATTGACACAGAACTAAATACTTATAAAAGCTTTTCTGATAGGAAAGGAAAAGAGATTTTTTCGCTTAGCGATAATTTGAACAACTTTATTTTATTTTAATTTTTATTTATTTTTTTCAATTTAAATTATTATTTTATTAAATTTTTATGTAAAAATTATCGTATAATTAATTATTTTTTATTTGAATAAATTAAAATATTCATTTTGACAAGCGTTTGCAAAGATGCAATCTCTTAGCGACCAATTACGTGTATACTGTTTCCATTTATTAAAAGTTTATCTATTTAAAAAAAATTATTCTTATATCCTAAGTATGTGTTGCAAATTATAACGTTTTGTCTTAAACAGTTAGAAGAATACTGACATTCATATTTTTAATAAAATACGTGTTGAAAATCTAAAATTTATTCTAAAAGCGCAATCATCACGTGTATTAGATGATCTATCTCCATTACCCAGCTGTTGATTGATGTATACCTATATTTCTGCTCAAAGCGTGGCTTTTGATATGTTATTGTATATACGCCGCCGAAGAACAAAACATATGGGAATCGTAATACGCAACAAAAGTATACAGGTATATAATAGACTTAATTTATTAATAATAATAGTGTTTTTTTTTTTTTTTAATGATAACTAAACAATAATATGTATGAACGTATTGCAAATCGTAATTGTTGCAAACATTGAGGTTATGTTAGTATTGAATCATAACAATAATAAAAACATATTTTTTGTGAAATAATTTTAATATTTAATTTTAGGATTCGAAATGTCAAGTGCCTTGATAAAAAAAAGTTTGGAATTGATCTCCTCTGATGCAGACTTGACTAAAGGTATTTAAATTAATTGACTAATACGCTGGTTTCTTAATTACAATTATTTTCTCAAAAATTTTTTTTATTAATTACAGTAATGATTGTAATAATAAATTAAGAATAATCTTGAGCACATAATTGGCTTAGTAATTAACTCATTTTATAAATAAATTTTTTATTTTCTACAGATAAATGTCAAAAGAAAAAACGAAAATCTACTGGAGTTTTAGATTTACTTCCTGTCAATCATAGGCTTATTTCCAAAAATAAAAAAGGTTCAAAAAATATTAACTGAATATAAGTATTTCCTTGTATTGTTTTTAATCTTTTCGTTGTTTAGGTTCTACAGCTACTTTAAAGCGTTCTAGTAAAGTAACAGTGTCTGAGGCAAAGAAACGTTTACAATTAAAAACTGATGCCACTGAAGAGAATGTTAAAAGACTTTTGCTATTAAGTACAAATAAACTTGATGTAGAAGTCACCAATAAGGTATCTAATTTGATAAGCTTTAGGCAAATGCCATTATGACGTTTTATTTAGATATTAATTTGATGTTTTAGCTTGTCTGTCGAGCAACAAGAAAGCCATATGAAACACAGCTTAAAAAGCAAGAAACAGCAGAAGCAGAAGCTACTGTCTTTACAGAAGAAGATTTTAAAAAATTCGAAGAAGAGTATTTTGAACTCTAAGCAGCTTGTACTATTATCATTATTTGATTAAAAATAATAATGCAAGGTACTGATCAAGAAAAAGGAAAAACATTATTAATATCAGCTTCTGTAATTTTTTTATACTATACTGTATGGGTAATTGGTTTGCCTTTTATTGATGACACGCGTTTGAAGTCTTTATTTTATTCCCATAACATAGCAATAATGGTCCCTGCTATTTGTGGACTTTGTTTTGTAGGTGGCTTAGCAATCTTTACTGTTTATCACATTAAATCTCATTTAAGTATTAAAAGTCAAGATAAATAAAATTTCAATTGATTATAAACATTTTTGTAAAAATTGAATCTTTTATTTTAACCTTTCAATTGATGAAATCAAGGTACAACTTAATATAAATTTTAATAGCTACTTCTTATGCAACATAGCTATAAGTTTGTCTACAAATACATGACTCATTTGATAAGAGAATTATATAACTTGCCAAGTTGTAGAGCAACTATAAGAGACTGCAAAATAAATATTTTAGTATTTTTATTTTTAAATATTAATTTTATAAAACCCAAATACTAAGTTGTTAATATGGCTTGGATAGTTATTGGAATTTCCGGTCCAACTTGCAGTGGTAAAACAAGTGTAGCTAAAAAAGTGCATGAATTACTGGATAATTCAATATTGATCAATCAAGACAATTACTTTTTACCAATTGATGATCCAAGGCATACATTAATTCCAGAACTTAATCATTTTAACTGGGAAATTTTATCGAGTTTAGACATGAAAAAGATGCATTCAGATATATTAGAGATTATCAAGATAAATTCTATAGACACTCAAGATGAGACAGCTAGTAGCACTCGTAAAATTTTAATTGTAGAAGGATTTTCTATCTTTGGTTATAAACCTATACAAGAACTATGTCAAAACAAGTTTTTTATAGATGTGAGTAAAGAGATTTGCTCAAGTAGGAGAAACAACAGAGTTTACAATCCAGCTGATGTACCTGGATATTTTGATCAAGTTGTTTGGCCTGAATATGTAAAATACAAAACTGAAATAATGTCAAATGAAAATATATGTAAAAGCATTATATTTTTAGATGGAAGTAGAAGCGTATATGAATTGTCTGATGTAATTGTTAAGAAAACAATGGAAATTCGTTAAAATAAAAAAAATTAATTCACAGCTAATATTTTTTATTATTTAATAAGTATTTCCATCTAAATATTTGTATCAATTCTTTCAAATCAAATAATTTGTCAAAATTTGATCTAATTTTTGTCACAATCAGTTATTAATTATCAATTTTATATGTGTTAAGAATGATAGTTTTTACAATTAATATGGAACAATACAAGATTACTTGAATCATAAATACAAAATTTAAAAGAAATAAATATTTAAATTAAATTTTCATCAACAATTTATTAAAACTCACTTAAATAGACAATACAAAAGTACAACATAACAATGCATGTAGTTTTTTTATACAACTTTGTATGAAAAATGTGTAAAAAATAGCTTTATATGTGTAATTAAAAACTACATTATCATGAAATATACATGAATATTTAACCATTACATTGATTTTCTCCCTACCCTTATAACTAATACCGAATTTTGATATGTATATATATAGTACATAATATATTAAGAAGTTGGATTGCTGCATACAATATCAAGATTGTTTGGTTTATAATAATCAGTATACAATCAATTTACTTCAAAATAATTTTCAATGTCATATCACCCTAGAAATTTTGAGCAGAGTTGGATTTACAGCTCAAATACATGAGTATTAATTTTGATTATTGATTAAAGCCTTGCGCGAATAAGTTCAATCTTTTTAGCAGCACGTCGCTGTAAGTCCGGTAATTTCATAGCCAGGCCCATGTTACCCTGAATTTTTACTTTTCCTTGGAAAAAGGCCTTTTGTGGTTGGAGTTTTCCTGAGATAAAATCTACCACGTCAGTGTCACTAATGATAAGTGTAACATCAGGCTTCAGTTTGCTATTGTATTCAACGCTGCCTTTGCCAGTCTTTGCATTTACAACCCAATAACCTGTCGAGCCACCTGGACCGTTAGTAACTTTAAAACCATATACGCCACGTACTCGCTCGATTAAGCCGTCTTCATCTTCAGCCATTGCCACCTCCAAGGCTTTGAATAAAACATTGGCTTTGAAACCATCCGGATTTGGTGCTATAGTAGTTTCGTTTTTGGCCTTCACATTTTTGCGATAATAAGTGTTGTTACCACTTGGGAAACCTTTGCGGTAAAGAGCGACGACAACTGCTCCACCCAATCCAATATTATGTTGTAAAGCTAGTTTGAAAAAAATTTTTTTCTTCATTAAATTTATATTTATACTTTATATAAGTAATTTTATGTTTGATGCAATAACTAACTTTTTATTTAAGTACTTAAAATTTTAAACTTTAATTTTATAGAAAAAATTGTATTATTTGTTTAATTACTCTACCTAATTTTGCTCCAGGAACTTGTCGTTTTCCAGCTTCACCCCTAAGTTGCCAGCAAAGTTCAGAACACTGAGCTAAACCTGTTGCACCCAATGGATGACCTTTTGATATTAGGCCTCCACTTGGATTTATCACATACTTGCCGCCATAAGTGTTATTACCAGAGTCAATAAGTTCTCCAGCTTTACCAGGAGCACATAAGCCCAAAGCTTCATATGTTATCAGTTCATTGGCCGAAAAGCAGTCGTGCAATTCAACCACATCTACATCTTGTGGCCTGTATATTGTATTTGTAAATAGTTTTTCAGCTGCATCTTTTGTCATGTCATATCTGAAATTGTATTTTAAAATTATTGACATACTTAATAAGTGATTTTCCTATTCAAAGTATTTCTTTGTGTTCTTATCAAATTGAAGAGATAAAAATGAAAAATTATCACGTTGAAATATTTTATGACTCACAAGTAAAATTTAATGAGAAATTTAATTAGTCTAGTAACAGCTATGAAAAAAAACTTTACTCAAAGCTATGCTACTATATACTGACCCAACAATTTTCATACAACTTCTTTCAGAAAAAGTAGATGGTAAATCAGTTGACATCTCCATTCCCACAATTTCAACAGCTTGATTCATCAGGCCATATTTTCTTACAAAGTCTTCATTAGCTAATATAACTGCAGCAGCACCATCAGAAGTGGGACAGCATTGCAATTTCGTTAATGGGTGAAATACTTTAGGAGAATTTAATATTTGTTCCAAAGTATATTTATCTTGAAATTGTGAATAAGGGTTGTTTACGGAGTGCAAGTGGTTTTTATAAGCAATTTTAGCAAAATGTTCAGGTTTTGTGCCGTATTTCTTCATATGTTCTATAGCAGCATTACCAAAAAGCTGAGCAGTTATTGGACTTTCATTGATTCCTTAAAACAAAAAAATGGCAAATTTATTAATTGCGCAGTCCAATTAATTATCAAGTTGATTTGAAAAAAAGTCATTTACCTGCAATATCTGCCATCAATTCAACATGCTTATCCATAGGATTAGTTCTGTCTGTAAATTTGCTTGTAAGAGAACCTCGCTCCATTTTTTCAAAGCCAAGTGCAAGCACACAATCACCATTACCAGCCTCTATTATTTGTTTTGCAACTAAAAGAGCAGTTGAGCCAGTAGAGCAATTGTTGTTTACATTATAAATAGGACATCCAGTCAGCCCAACTTCGTAAAGAGCTCGTTGACCACTAGTTGAGTCACCATAAACCCATCCAACGGCAGCAGCTTTAACTTCGGCATAAGAAATTTTAGCATCTGCTAAGGCTTTTCCAACAGCTTCTTTAGCCATCTGAGGATAGTCAAAATCATCTCTTCTGCCTGGCTTTTCAAATTTGGTCATGCCAACTCCAACCACATAAACTTTTAATTTCTGCACCATTTTTACTACAATCTAAAAAAAGTAAAAAAAGGAAATGAGAAAAATTATCAGAAACTTTTATTATTGTAATAAATATCTAGAAAAAAAAATGATTGTATTATTGAGAAATATTTTGAGGTGATTAACACACTAAGTTATTATATTGATTAACATAAAATCTCATCAATCACAAGGACAAACTTTTTACACCGTTATCGTTGCGTTGGTATATATCACGTTAGCTCCGGGAAAGATAAAAAAACGAACAAAGATCTTGAGCTATAAACAAGTACGACGTAAAAAAAAACAACTTGACGATGGAACGATGCTCTTTCGTATACAAAAAAAAATGCTTAAAATCGTGTGAGTACTTACGGAAATTTTAGCGTCTATCTTATTTAGTTTGGAAAAGACCAGAGAAATTGCAAAGCTAACGAGTAGATTTGCTAAGTAGCACTGATGAGGTGAAAGCACTTTAGACTACAGACCCCTCTTGGTTGATCGCTGCTGGAGAGAAAGTAAGAGGCTTGTTGTTCCGAAAACCAAACTATAAAACAAACAAATGACATCAATAAAAAATAGAGTCAATAGAACAATAATAATAATATGCTAGTAAGACTTGTGTTGCTTAAATACCTACGTAATTAGGACGTTAGTTACTGGAAGTTGTTGCGATATTGATAGAAGCGGGTTAGCGACGCGATGAGCAGAGAGAGCGGAGCGTTGACTGACTGCACAGGCTGACGGGCTACTCCACTCAGTACTGTATGTATATGTTGATAGATATGGGTGTATAATACGTGACTGACCAGTGATCGGAGGAGGGGGGGCAGTGACAAGGCTAAATCTCGATTCTCGCTATGGCTCACGAACGTAGATACTGATAATAAACATTACTTATAACCGGTTCTCCCCTTTATATGCTAAAATAAAAATATAGTTATACTTATCTCTTACGTGTTTTTTCTCCACACATCCCGTTGGTCGCCAGGCAGTGGCAACCCGCACAGCATCGCAAAAAACAGAGATCGAGCAATCGAATGCGCGAAGAATTTAAATGTCGAGTTTTGTTACAAAAACATTTAGCGGTGAATTAGAAGAATATTAAGTACAATATAAAGTCAAAAAACCTATGCAGTCTGCGATTCACAATGCAAATATCATTACATAAATGTAAATACTTTGAGATATTAGCCAGTGTCGACCATATTATACACGCCGATTTAGCTCGGAGTTGGTTCGGGCAGCAGGCGCTAGGTGGCGACGGACCAAGTTTGTGATAGTTTGCAAACTCGCAAGCGCATAGATATCTCCTCAGTTCTAACCGATATATGTCGAGTAGCATCGATGTGTACCGGTAAGTGTTGTGTATATTTCTAGCTTGTTATTTATACGTCCGAGCAATATATCCGCGCCGCTCGTCCTTCGTCGCTATGTAATCGTCGCGTATCGCGATCGCGTCGGGTGCGGGTCGTGTGTTTAAATTAAATTTAAATTAATTTATAAGTAGTTTAAGCGTATAAATTTAAGATGCGTGCGTTAATATGTAAGTAGGTGTGTGTGTGTATGGTGTGTTGTTGTGTGTTGCGAATTGCGATGCGTTCTAGATCATAAGTGCGTTAGAAATAAGGTACCCCCTGGCCCCTGCGTAGTTATAAGTCGTGCGTCTCTCTGCGATGCGATTTTTCCCTTGCGTTTAGCGATTGCGTTTACCTTCTCGTTAGTTATTACTGGCAACATATATATGCCTCTCTTTAAATATAAGTGTCGCATGTATGTATGATGCATGGGATTTGGTTATGGAAAAAAACCAAAATACCTTTTGCACTTTTTTTTTAAATTAAAATTTAACGGAAAAGAATAAACGTAAGTCAAGAAAGGAAAAAGAGGCAGAGATATTGCTGTATGTTTGAGCGCATTACTCGCAAAAACTTGACTCCGAACTCCGAATGTTTTACAACCAAATATTACAATTTTATGTAAGTCTGCTTTTTGCGAGATGCTGGTTGATAGATATACTTTGTTCCTTATTAAAAATTTTAATTGCATTTATTAAGATATCGTATAGATAATTAATTAAAATGAACAATTAAGAAATAAAAAAACTTTAAGAATATTTATAAAAATATTGTTTATATAGAGTAAAGAGATATTTTTAAATTTGGCGCGTAATCTTCACTCTATTACCACCACCACCACGACACCATCATATAGCAGCGATCGGACTCACTCAGGCAGCGCGGCGGCAGCAGTTCTTCAAAGCATGCAAGTAGGTATTATATGCATTTACGTTGCAGCAGCACACGACGCTTTCCCTTTGCACTGCCACTGCAGTTACAGTGAGAGGAACAGCCTCTTCCTCGCAGCTATATTAGATTTTTTCGCTGTTCGTGTGTGATCTGTTATTTAATCTTATAATCATCGGCTGTGCAAGTGTGTGTACAATTTTTATTAATTAAATAGCCCGATTTTTCCGACCTTTTATATACTTACACAATCTAGTTTATTGTGTTGATGTTCGAGGTCTCTGAGATCATCTCAGCAGTTGTTCACGAATGCTTCCATAGCGCACACGCGGCGGCGGCGGCAGCGGCGAAGTTCGAGGAGGAGTAGTGCAGTGTGTTTACGCGACGTGTACCTATATACATTTTAGTCTCAAAAAAAAATCTACGGACACACAATGCTTGCTGCCGGCGTCCGTCACGAGATCATCGAAGATCTAACAACAGCTCCCGATCACACCTAAGTGTTGTTTTTCATTGTGAGTCAATGGTGTTTTGAGAATGGCAATGTTGATCCTACAGTCAAGAATAATAAGAGAGAATAAGTAGGGCCATCATGACAAGATCTCGATGATGCAGAGGCCGCATCCGCTACCTCAGGACAGACGAGTGCACACAGAAGAGGAAGAGGAGGTGGAGAAGAGCAGCAGGATTATTGGGTGGAGCTGCTAATGCAGTAAGATTTAACCTTATTTGCTGTGTGGCGGCCTGTCCAGGCTACAGGTTCGTTTATACCTTTATTACTATACTCTCTCTCAACACTTATAATAAGTGGGTATAGTACTTATATATTATATGTGCAGTGCAGTGCAAGCTTTCTCTCTCTCTTAGTCTCGCCCCCCCCCCCCCCCCCCCCCCCCCCCCCCCCCCCCCCCCCCCCCCCACGATACATCCACCTACACAGTACACACACAAAGGCGCAAGTAAGAGCGCGGTTATGATCAGATCACGCTCGTGCTCTCGCTTTCGGGCATTTGCATGGGAGAAAAATCTTGAGAGGTCAACGTACTTACCTACCTACCTACCGTCTGCTTACATGCGCCTTAAATTTTCATCTTGCCCTCGTTCGCGCGCATATTAAGAAAGTTGTTAGCATATAAGGTAGTACAGCTATATAGAGTACCCCTATATAATGTATATACCATCATCCTACGCGTTTATATATTCGTTTTCGCTTGAGTTCATTGTCTCTTTCCATCAGGGATATTGAGAATGCGGCACACGGCTTATAGAAGGGAAAAGCGGGGATGTTGCATTGTCGAGAGAGGGTAGTTTTTCAAGTGCAAGAAGGGACGAAAGTAGAGGGCGTAGGGTATATATAGGGGTTGACAAATTTCCCCTTTGCACAAGTTATTGCGGCTTTCTGTGTGACCCCCTCCGTCTGAGATTTTTCGTATATAGTTAGTGAGTTTTTGGAAAGTAGTTAAGTATAGATATAGAATAGATTTACAAAGTACAATATACCTACACTATAGCAAAAGCATCAATATAGAATTTTAAATTTTAAGTATAAAAAGTAATAAATACAGTAATCTATATATTTTTTAGTCATTGCTTTCATATTTTTTCCATAAAATTAATAAAAAAATTTTTATTTTACTATCTAAAATAGCGATCAATCTTTTTTTCTCTTTAAAAATACCTTACGATTTTAGTTTATGCTATTGAATATACATGTTAATAAAATGTGCAAATAAATCTTAATTAATGATAATAAATTTCGTAAATAATTAGCAATTATCAAAGTTTTTAACAGCGATCGATGATCAAATTTACAACTACAAAATTATCAAACACAAAACTATTTTATAATTTATTTTATAATTTAAAGTTTTAATAAATATTCTGGTCTCTGGTACTTTTTCAAAATGTGTGTTGCGTGATCAATTTAACTGTGCAGTAGATTATAGCCTTGTAACATACTATTTTCAAGAGAGCGGAAGAAAAGAAGCCGACTTATAAAAAAAAAAAGTGGAGCATAATTTAGGAGTATTCAGATAGAGAGCTAGCCAGCTAACACACACACACATTCTCTTTCTTTCTTTCTTTCATAAAAAGCTGCACTTTGTCAACTAGCCCATCGCTCTAAAAAGCTAATGCACTGCACTACTTTTACACGCGATTTTCTTCTCTCTGCTTTTGAGATATACGAAAAGAGTGATGAATATATATTATTGCTTAGATGCTGGAAAAAATTTACGCTAAGATCAGAGTGTTCGAAAAGAACAAATAAATAACGCTTATTCTCTAAAATTGTTCTTTTTTAAAATGTTAATGCATATTTGACTATAATTTAAAATGCGATAATTGCTAATACCTAATATAAAATAAAAAGAGTATATACAATTCGAAATGTCGTGTTACCCTCTCTCCCCTCTCCTTGCAATAAAGATAATCTATGAGAAAGACTGGGGGATCGAGGGAGAATGGGAAAAAGAAGGCCATGGAAATAGATTTGTGAGAATATATGTGCAGTGAGAGGAAAGAGAGTGGGTTCTTTGCCTTAATATTGCTGGTGGCTGGCGTTTATTTATAACTTATAAGCCTTGTCTCTCTATATTTGAGGAAAACTGACGCTCGGAAGCACACCGATATAGCCGAAATACACTGCGGCTATTGGCTTTTTGCAAAATTGCACGTGAGAATAACTTTGCTATTGTATAACAAGAGTAAATTTTTTTCCTTTTTTTTTTAATTTGAAAATTTTAAAATGTTGTTAATATTTTGAAGTTACAATATGTAGTTTGACCACTTTTCTCTACGAACTTCGAAAATCAATTTATCAAGTTTTTTTTTTAAACGTAGAGTCAATAGCGTTATAAGTATAGAAAGTGAAAGAGAGCAGAATTACCATTTTCTGCAAGCATTCAATGCCAAATTAAAATTGCGAATCAGCTATTATATAGCTTTCGGTTACTTGGCTTAACAATTTCAAGAAAAATAGCCGCGTCATTCTATTCACAAGCATATATTATAATCTATCGTTGTCGGTTTTTCAAAAGTGTATTCGATTTTTTTTTATTCTTTTCGTACATCGAAGGTAGGTTAAAACGCTAATTTAATTAATTGATTTCTAAAGGTTTAAATTCGTTCTAGTGCCCTTATTTCATAATACTAGTATCAAAAGTCAAGAACAATACACTATGTTTTACTCTTGACTACATTACTTGCTTTAAAAAAAAAAATTAAATTAAAAGAAATAAGATTTACAATCTTGAAAGTACAAAAAAAAAAAAAAATACTATAAGTATGCACGGATAAATTCTCCTTCCCCTTTTTTGGTGCATATTGCTAAAAGTTTAGAGATAAATAAATAATAGCCAAATACGCGTGTGCCAACAACAACCAGCACGTATAGAGCCGTTGTTAATTGTGCTCTATTTATCGAGAATGACTAGAACAAGGAAGTGAATATATATGAATTACTTTTGCGACTATAGTAGTGCTTCAGCCAGCCTACGCTCCTGCTGCTACAACAGCCGGATGATAGAAAACATAATGCCAACTATAGCTACTTAAATGATAAAGTAGTCCCTCTTAATAAAATACACCATTTACTTTCACATTATACACATACCTTTCTTTCCGAGTACTATACCTATTTATTTCTTGTTTATGTAATCTTAAATTAAATTTATGTATACCAAGCTTTTATTAAATTATGGATGTAAAAATTATTTTTGATTTTCATAGAACAAGATTTTCGAGATGTCTCGCACTTCAGGCCCTGGGCTATACGAGTTCCTTATGGAGGCTGAGCTCCAACAGTATTATCCTGTAATCAAAGGTTCGTTCGTCTACATTATGGATAATTTTTTAATTTTTAGATAAAAGAGAGAGAGAGAGAGGATTAGTAATATAATTGTTTTACCATTTAATAGGTGATCTGAAAGTGAAAAATACAGCACAATTAAAATATGTATCTGAGGATGATCTCTGCGGCATAGGAATGACCAAACCCGAAATGCGACGGCTAAAAAAATATTTTCAAAAGCATTTTCCACAAAATTATTTGTCGAAATTTAAAAAGATGCTGCTGCCGCGACGGGAAGAGCAGCTACAAGGAACTTTGTCGATGTTACCAGAGGAACGTCAGGATCGTCAACCTGTGCGGGTGCCTAACAAACATATGATACCAGCTCACGCGATAATCATCAACAAGGAACTTGGTATGTATAAGAAAAAAATTATTTATTAATGCAGTTTTCATAACGGTATAAGAGTATATGATTAACTCTGCTTATAATTGTGATTTATTACAGGAACTGGGGAATTCGGAGTAGTACAGCAGGGTGTCTGGACGAACGACGGTGAGCGGATTCAAGTTGCGATAAAGTGCCTATCGCGCGAGCGCATGCAGAATAATCCGATCGAGTTCCTGAAAGAGGCAGCTATAATGCACTCGATCGATCACGAGCACATCGTACGCCTTTACGGGGTTGTTCTCGACACGAATTCCTTGATGCTGGTAACCGAGTTGGCGTGTTTGCGCTCGCTCCTCGAGTGCCTCAAAGAACCGAGCTTGCGAGACAGGTTTCCCGTGCCCTCGCTCTGCGACTTCGCCGTTCAGATTGCCGATGGTATGCAGTACCTCGAGGCCAAGCGGCTCATTCATCGTGATCTTGCTGCCCGCAACATTCTCGTATTCACCAAGAACAAGGTCAAGATATCTGATTTTGGTCTGTCTCGTGCCCTCGGAGTCGGCAAGGACTACTATCAGACTAATTTCAATGTCAATCTCAAGCTTCCGATTGCTTGGTGCGCTCCAGAGTGCATATCCTATCTTAAATTCACCACGGCCAGCGATGTTTGGGCTTATGGTTAGTTACTGAGAAACAAGATTTATTTAAATACACGCATGTATAACATAAATTTCAATGAATCCAAGATAAAATTTAAATATTTGTCTTTTATTTTGTAGGTGTTACTCTCTGGGAAATGTTCAGCTACGGTTTTCAACCATGGGCGGCTCTCACTGGTCATCAAATTCTCGAGGCGATTGATGAGCCAAATTTTCAACGACTCGAGCAACCAGATTGCTGCCCTAAGGACTATTTTTTACTGATGCAGAAATGCTGGCAGCACGAGCCAGCTAAACGGCCCAAGTTTGCTGAACTGATTAATTATCTACCTGAGCTGAAACCTGAACAAGTTCAAGCGGTTCAAGACAACTCAGAGATTGGCCAGCTTGCTTATCGTCAATCTGATATCATTACGGTTCTGGATAAATCTATTTCTGGTAGTTCATTTTGGAAAGGTGTTCTAAACAATGGCAAGACTGGTCTTTTCAATCCTGCCCACACAATAACCTATATTGGTAACAATTTACCAAGTAACAAGCCTGGTGAATTCACCAGGGGCGATGGAAAAAATATTTTTTCATCACAAGTAAGTAATAAAATCTATTCATCGCCAGCTCTTTTTTTAATCTATAATATTGGTACATTAAATTTTCTATTTTTCTGTTTTTTCTTTTTAAAATTATAGCGCCGCAAGATACGCACGGATATGATTTCATCACCCCAAGGAGATTTTAAGCACACGATACACGTTGGTCTTGATGGGTTCACCTTTGGAGATTTAAGCTTTCTTGGTGGCAAGAGTCCACACGTGCCCCGCCAGGTTGTTACTCCGTACAAACCGCATGAAGATGCGGTTGACAACTCAAATTCTAGTCAGTTTACAAGTCAGGATGTGGTTATGAGGGATCTCGATCGTGACGGAAATAGAGACTGTCTTCAACAACACCTACCTAATAGTAACGCCCAAAACAAACATGGTAAGTAGTTTACCAGCAAACAATTCTTTTTATAGTCGTACAAAGTATGTACTTATTATCGACTTAATTTTTATAGATAGCTTATGGTCCGAGACATGTTCAGATTTCAATTCTGGAAATATGGCCAACAATATGACTGCAAGTATGATCAGCAGCACAGACAGTAGTACAATATGCGGTGATCACGAGTACCATGAAATTAGTGATGAAGAAAACCAAGAAAGTCCTCTTAGATTTGATAAACCCGTTAGTTTCGATTTCGGGCCTAGTCTCCTCGACGAAATGGATCAAATGTTTCGATCGTTAGGTATATATACTTGTCATCAATTTACGCTCCATCAAATCAAGCTTGGAAGTATTTATGTGTGCTTTATGATTTTCAGGGTCGTCACCGCCACCTCCACTGCCTCAAAATCATACAGTGCCCACGGAGCACGAATCAAGTAATGTCAGAAACGAATTACGAGAAATTCAAGCGAAGCAGAGCACCAAGAAAAAACAAGCGACCGTGAGTCCTATAAATGTACTGTATGATTTTGATTTATATTTTATTTTATTTTAAAAAAACCCCATTGCTTCGTTAAAAATTATATATTTTTTTTAATTTATTGTGAATGATTTTTATATGGTCGAATACGTGTACACACTTACATAAACATACAGACATATTTAAATTTTCGTTTTTTTTGTGGCTTTAATTTTTTAAAACAAACTAGTAAATATTATGAAAGTGTAAAGATACGATTATTTATGTGTGCGCATAACGAGCTTCCAAAGACTTTACAAACACATTTTTCCGGTTTTTAAAGTTTATTTTTAGCTTAAGAATATTAATAAGCAATTTATAGTGCAATTGAAAAAAAGATTACAATAAAAATATTCGTTTCGGTTTATTGTGTCACTTTGATAACTTGATTTGCCAAAAATACTTTAGCTGCTTCATGACATTTCTCGTGTCTAGTTTAATAATTCGAGTACTCCTGTCCTCATAGGTAAAGCCAATATCCGCGGCCGATCAAAAAACCCTTTACTCTGCGATTGCAATGGCCCAGGAATTGACGGCCCGTTCTATGACGGACCTCGAGCATCCACAAGATGCTTTACACTCACCACGTACACCCGCGAGTCCTACGCGACGGCGCAAGTTTTCGTTTAAATTGCCACACCAACACAGTCCCAAACCTGACAGGCGACACTTTTCTGAGGAAGCCGCCAGTATACCTGACATACAGGTATAATTTACACACGTTTTTTTCTTTTTTAATTCTTTTACTTTGCTTTGCTTTATTTCTTTCGGTTTTGGGAATTCATTTCAAACTAATTTAAAAAAAAAAGAAAAATTTATCTTTTTTTAAAAAATTTTTAAAATAATTTTATTCAAATTATTAAGGTTTTTTTTTTAAATTCATTTTTATTTTTTTTTTATTTTAACGTGTTTAATCGGAACACGAAATTTTCAGATTAAATATACTATTAAAACAATAACAAATATAGCTCATAAGAAAAACAAAATAAAAAATGTGCCTTCTATTTTCATACTAATAACATACAACTAATAACCATTAACTGTGGAAGGACGCTAATTCCTGATGTCAGACATTAACCTAAGGTTTTGAGAAAAATACCTTGCAATTTATTCAACACTATTTACACAAAGTTGATAATTTCAAACACTTTTAAAGTATTACGTTTATAGATTAAATGCTATCAATTAACACTTTTTGTTACGCGTAATCATTCACCAATCAGACCAATTATAGTGTCTGTAAGAAATACTTTTTCCCCTTTTTTCTTTTTCATTTTATGTACAACATTCGGTTTGAGGGTATAACTTTGCATTTAAATTTTTAAGCTGTGTAAAATTGATAAACCAGCTTTTGTTATTTAATATAAATATCAAAGTCTTACCCTTGAACAAAGCAAACGCTTACTAATCTAAAACATATGACTAATGGCATATTATTCCCTTTTCTGTCCTGTCCTTATTTTTCTTTTTATTATTATTATTATTTTGTTTATTTACACAATTGTTTTATTTATTACATTCTGGCTTGTTTGTCGTCTATTTGATTGGCTCTCATTGACATTTCTCATTTGCTTCTTACCTCCAATTCCCTCGCTACTTGTCTGACCTACTGCTAAATTATCGCATGCGCCAGTGGCTTTGCACGAGCTTACAATCCCTATCCTCAACCGTGTCCAGTATCGAGTCCTTGGGGGCACCCTCCACTTTAAAATTACCCCTCTGGGACAAAGCCTCGGCTGAATTTTGCTTTGCCAAGTCTCGCGAGCTACTTACTAAGCCAAGTGCTTGGAACTATGCCGACGTCGAATTTGACGCTCGGCTACTCGATAATTCAGCGACAGCCGCCACTCGACAAAATTTAGTCAAGTCTAGCGAGTTTCTTGAGAACGGCAATCTCCATCGCAATAGTATAGCCGGATGCCTCGAGCTCGAAGTCCAGCATCGCAATCGTTACTATCACCATCATCATCAGCAGCAGCATCAGCGTCATCAGCAACAATTACAGCAGCAGCAGCAACAGCAGAATCGAGTACACCAGCAGCCAAACGGCAACGGCTCTGCCTTTATAGGAGACAATTATGATCTCGGAGCTAAGGAATCCAGGCGAGTCTCTACCAGCTACGTCGAACGCTACTTTGATACGCCCAAGTATGCGGATGGAGAGGTTTCGCCTGGCGAGGAAAAAGAAGAGGACGAGGATACCGAGGAGGATGGACTGTCCTATGAAGACGAGCAGCGGATTCGGGAGCTGGAGCAATCCTGTCGCAACGCTTTCCTCGCCAACTTTCCTGAATTTGGACGAATGTTGAGTGAGAGCAACCAGCGAGCGGCTCGAGAGGCTGTGGAAGCCGCGAACAATATCAACAAGTACGAATCCACACGGGACAGGCTCGCTCATCTGGACTTGGGCACGCGGGCCAAAACATTGTCGTCGGCTACTGACGGACATCCTCAGATCGGTAGGTTGGATCGACAGCTGCCACATGCTCGTTCCTTTCTCGGTAGCCCTCGCTACGGGAACCACGAGCTGCAGAAAAGTGCTTACAGCGGATCATCCGACAGTATGAAGACTCCGGTGCCAGGTAGTCCAGCACCTAGTCTCGAGACTGTGCGCGCGGATAATCAGGCTTGTCGCCAGTACATCGAGCAAAAGAACGATCAATCTGTGAGTGCAAACCAAGCCCCTGGCAATCAGCAGAGTAATGGACACGACGTTAATCACTATCCATATGCTATTTCCAACAATCCTCTCTTTGGCTTGGATGCTGAGAAGCGCGACTCACCACTTTACAGTAGTTCCGAGAGCCTAATACGAGCCAAACAGCGATTGCGTCGTAATTCCGATGCTGAGCTCAACTGCAATCATCGCGTCCCAATCGTACCAGTTTCACAGGCAGAGCAGCAGCAGCAACAACAATACCTTCAGCGTTTTCACAATCAACAACAACAGCAACAACCATCACCACCACAACAGCAGCAACAACAACAACAACAATCACAACAGCAACTAAATAATGGAAAATATCAACGTGAACTTTCAGGCCTCGAAAGTGTCAAGAATTATCTGGATGCGAAGAAAGCCCAGGCTAGCTTGAATCTTGGCTTTGGTAAGCTCACCCAGAATATGATCCAACTGGGTAAAAATATAGCCCAGAATACGCGAAATCTCGGAGTTTCGGAGCCTAAATCCGCAGCACATACCAATGGCACGATTCAGCAACGCGCAGGACCTCAGAAGCCCAAGAATCTCGAGCTGAATCTACCGTTTTCACAACAGCAGCAGCAACCAACAAGTCCGACAATTCACCAGCGTATTTTAGAACCACCAAAGCTCTATCAGAATGAACGAAAGATGGCAAATATAGCTAAGACCGAGGTATTCGTAGAGAAAGTCCAGGCATCAGGCAACGTTTTTCGACCTCGTACCTCGTCACTTTCGGAAGGTCGACGTCCCCAGCTAAAAAACCTTCGGCGTTCTTTTCATCAGAGCGTGAACGACTCCAGCGAAGACTCGGATTCGATATCGCATTCCGAGACCGACATTCGAAGTCGGCTGAGACTGAAACGTCGACATCGCAGACTGCCTCACAGTCTCCGGCTGAACTTCAAGAATCAGAAGGCAGCAGCTGCGGCCGCTGCAGCGGAAAATAACCGACACGATTTCTTACATCCAGACTCGGCGCGTGGTACCTCGAGTCTCGAGCTGACTGGCAAGTCGCCACCACCTTCGAGCAGCTTCCTCAACTCGCTGTCGCCGCCCTTCTCTACCCGCAACAAACTCGTCGCTACCGGGGCAGCTGCGATTGCCTCCTCCTGGCCCGAGAGCGCACCTAGCTCCAGCATCACCATCACCAGCAACTCCGATTTTGACTCCGATACCAGCTCCGAGTATCCCGAGTTTACGAACGACCTACTTACCTTTCCTCCGTCCCCGGCACCATAATCGCAAGCTCCCTTTGATCATTTTCCAAGGAAGACGCTTTGCGAATCAAGTCTCATCTGAACTGACGTTTTACACATTATTTTGTCAAAAAAAATTTTCTTTTATCACAGCATTATTGTGACATTTTCATAAAAAACGACGAGCTTTAAAAATTTTTTTATAGAAATTTGTAGTGAAACTCGTATACATAATTCCATTGCCTATCAAAACATCGTATAATTTTTCAATGATAAATTTTACAATTTTGTAAATAATACTAAAAAGATGATACTACTTCAAAGTCGAGCTTATGGAAAGAAACATAATTCATGAATAATAAAAATACTCAATGTAGGGACATATTTTTTATATATAAAAAAAAATATCTCCCATTTTTAAGAAGAAAAAAAGCGATTTACAAGATAAGATTAATATTTACTGTAAAATGAATAGCCCAATCATTATTAGCATGTAAGTTTTTTTATGACAATGATAATAATTATATGAAAAAAAAAACACTTTTTGATACCTATATTTATACAATTTTTTACGGGCTGTAAGTTAAGACGACGTGCGTAAAAGATTAGATTGCGTGCACACACGTATAATACAACACGGAATGATTCCGTATATTTTATTATAAGGACTCATTAATCATTAAAAAAAAAAAAAAAAAATTACTCATGTATATCTCGACAATAGACTGATAAATTATAATAATAGTGTATAATCCTAGTCACGCGTTTCTATATAACATTTTTAGCATCGATTCGAGAAGCAATAATCTTATTTCACTACATTTACATATAATATATACGTATTATTATATTCCAAACTGAATAATCTCTCAGGATATCTTAGGGATATCTTTATTAAAGTGCAATTGAAAAAGTTTAGTAATGTATTAACATTAATAGTTTATTACACACACAGTACATTAGCTTTGTTACATTTATTTGACATGGGCATTAAGTGTATAGTGCACCGTATAGAGTCAGACTTTGTCTTTATGGATGTTTCTGAAGACTTCAACTTTGTGACTTTATATTTTGATCTGTTGTGATAAAAAGAACAAGTGATAAAAATTTAGCAACATCTTAATGTCAACATGTTTGCTTATATAATTGACTAGTCATTGCGAAATTAGACTAAAAAATATGTTGTTAATTCAAATAACGACTAAAACGAACAGCATAATATATTAGTCAATATTGTGTTTCGCTTACACCAATCAGGCCAAATGTATAGCGTAGCTAAAGCAAAAAATTGTTCTCCCCCTCTTTGTATCAATACCATTTTTCCAAATTCATCCATTTCAATCGTCAATGTCAGACTTCTCTCGCCCATTGCACACAACACATCAAACATAAGCTTTTGCTTATCCACACCAGTATTACTCCCTCTCCTTACTCATCACACGCACATGTACTTACATACATTATGTTTCACATCATCTCTCTCATCTTTAGCAACTACTTTTTATTTCTTTATTTTTCGTTATATTATTATTTATTATTTGGCATGATCCGTTTAAAAAAAAAAAAACAACAACATCATCATCATATGCCTATCCTTCCCCTTTTTGGCTGTATTCTGCTGTCCAGGCGACACTGTCAGAAGAAGCAAAGGAGGTGTATAACAGCCTCGTAGAAACACCGGCAGGCGGGCTTGCTGACGCTCAAGAGACAAATCCACTGCGTATGCTACGCTCGGGTTTACCGATCGTCAGGCCTCGCGTACGCGGTAATAAGCACGGCCTCGCTCTTGGCATCTGTCCGGATGAGGAGCTTCAGCAACAGCATCAGCTTCAGTATCACCAGCAGCATCAGTGCAACCAGCAACAGGTATAAGTTATATATTCACAAATTAGCTGCTAATAAGCAGATTTTTAAATCCAAGCCTCATTATACACATCGTTATTATTTTTACTTGCAGATCAACTCCTTGCGCGGATCTCTTCAACTGGACGGCTCGCTTCAGCATAGCAGCGGAGCTCGCACCCTCCCGAAATTCCGAATGCCAGCACCTCCTCAGGCTGCTCCCTCCCTCGGTTCCGCAACTATGCACTGGCACAAATCCATGGAAATCGAGAACAACCAAAATCAGGGCAACGTCTGCGAGGAGAATCCGATACCCCTACCACCTCGTGACCGATCCAAGACCCTCCAGCCCAAATCCTGTTTGACGCGACATCAGCGCAAGCATCCGCTTATTATACCCGGTGGTGGAGTTAGTCGGACTCTCGCTAAAATGCAGAACCTTGCGAGCCCGGTAGTTGAGGATCAGGTAGATAGCTGTCAACCATCTACTAACGACCCATCCGATGCCGATGCCACCAAGAACTCTGCTGATCCCTTGGCTAGGTATCTATTTTTTTATTTATGCTTTTATTTTAATGTCTGTTGACTGTATCACTAAAGACAAGCTCGCTATTATCTGCACACAGCCTCGACAAAGGGGAAGACGACGAGGAAATGATGGGCGAAGGAGATGAGGAGGACTTTGACAGGTGCATCGACTCGGAACTAACAAATCTTGACTCTCTACCAGCCGAGGATGCGCGTCAGCAACGTCAACACCATCGTTGTAGTGTCATCTCCGAGGATTTGCTTGAATTTTCGGAGAATTTAATCGACGGAGTCCAGTCACACGACGACGATGATGATGATGACGACGACGACGTTCAAGAAAAGGAAAAAAGGAGTGAGAAACTGAAAGCAAGGGAAGACAAAAAGTTCGAGATTAGTGAACAGGAAGTAGCTGAAGCAAAGACTGGAGCGAGCAAGGCATTGGAGAATCAGCCGTTCAGCAAGCCTGTCCCCGAGCAGCAGTCAGGCCTAACGCGATCGACCACAAATGCATGCTCGACTACAACTGAGCAGCCTGAGACGATGACACGCACAAGCGATCATGTCTCCTGTGAAGACTTGCTCGAGTTTGCTTGCGATGGTCCTAATTCTCGACGTACTCGAGGTCCACGTAATGGCGAGCAATCGGATGAGGTGAGTGAATAAATCCAGTCTTAATATATAATGTTCATTTTTTTTACCTTCACTAATTTTTTTTGTTTTTCCATTGATAAAAGGTGAGGATAATGTTAAAAGTTTTGCACGAACAATCTACCCCCGAATCCTGTGTGGCCGCACTCAACGTCACAAACTGGGACGTTTTAGCAGCTATCAAACTTGAAAGACTACAAGGTTTGCTGAAAAAAGATAATAACTTTGTTGGACTTGAAGACTGTAAGGTGATGTTAAACCAGTGTGGTGGTGACGTCGTTAAAGCTGCCTCGTTACTGAGAAATTCTGAGGACACAGCTGCTGTTTAATTTTAAGCAAAAGATAAGATTTTATTTATTTATTTATTTATTTATTGTTCATAACTTTTTTCAAAACGAGGTAGATCTTTTAAGTTTAGAAATTTTAAAACAATCAAAAGTAATTTACTTAGTACAGTGTGCAGCCAATGTTTTTTACTACTAAAAGGGAAAAATACCATTTAGATATTCATTTAGATATCTATTTGTAATTTGATATTAATGCAAATTTACTAGTATTTTTAATTATTGAAAAATAATCTATAGACTATTATAACTTAATTTTACATTTTTAAAATTACTGTATAATCGGAATTAGGAATCTATAACGGTAAAAGCACCTTTGAAGTAAAGTAAAACTGTTGCTGACCTTGCCATAAAAAATTAAACAAAATTTTGTAACAAAAAATTATAATAGTTTAGAGTGCTTGATAAATTAAATTATTTCAGTAGTGAACTAATAATCTTGATCTTCTAGCAAAATTTTTATTTTTTGATTTCTAGTATATATTGTGTAAGAGTTGCGTTTTTGTATTACAACATCGTTGGTATCTATGCTTTTTTTATATGAATGAATACAAACTATAAGTATACGAAATGTACAAATTGCGCACAATTTATATGAGAAATAATTCTTAAAATAAACAAATGATACTCAAACATTAATAAAATATTGCGAGGCCTTTTAAGTGTGCTTTTTTGGAGGCTGCTGAATCCTAATAATTAGTTTGTATGTTATACAAGATGGAATTACGTAGGGCCTGCCACGACAAAATGCCAAATAGAATTTTAAGGGTTTCTGTGTTTTATAATTTTTTTTTTTAATTTTTAAAAATTTGATTTGTCAATTTTATTTTGCTACATAAGAATACAAATTATTGTATTTAATATGAAATAAAATTATATAAATTTTTTTTCTAACTTATAGTAGGAAAAAGAGTTAATGTTTTTATAAAATTTTAGCTGCCTTATAAAACAAAGGCTGACAAAGGTGAAAATCCCAATAGAATGTGTTTAAGAAATCGATTTATTAAAGCCAAAAAACGATTTTGGCTTTAAACTGATTAATACAAGCTTGAATTTTACTTTGATACCTTAATTGTACATATAATCTCTCAAATTCAGCATAAAAATGACATTTTTTTATTTTTGCTTTTGTTATAAGCAAAATTAGCTAAAACGAGTCATGCTGGCAATACTAATGTGTGTGTTTGTATGTGATACTAATATTTAATATTGTATATTTTGGTAAAAAATTTTCAGGTTCTGTGAAATTGAATGTTTTATTATTTAATAACTAAATTTAATTGTTTTTTTTAAATAAACCAGCATACTTCCATGAACAATTTGTAATATTTTTGCAAAAAAGCAATTGTATTTTCAAATATATTTTTAGTTTACTGTTGGACAATCGGCTACACAAAGAATGAATAAAGTTAATCAATAACAAATTATCTTTTTTACCTTTTAATAAGTGTAGTTACAAAATAAAAGAAAAGAAGAAAATGTGCTTTGCATCAATTGCAAAAAAGTTGTTAAAAAGAATCTTTTGTATTACACGTTCATTTTTGTCCCCTCCCGTCAAGTAGATTTAACTAATTTAAGGTACACTAATATATTATGGTATAGATGGTATAACTGTAAATCGACGATGCTGAATCTCCTTTTGATACGCCTGAGAATGTATTTGTAAGTTAATATATGTAAATGTACGGCAAAACCCGAGCGATACAAAGGATTTATATCATTTGTATTTATATTTAATATATACAAGAAAAAAAATAAAATACTTGAAAAAAATAATAACTGTTTTCATTCAAATATACTTTTAGTTTACATATATTTCACACTCTGCAGGTAATAACTACTCTGCTTGTAATCTAATATTGGTAATCTTTAAAATTCAATAAAACTTTGAAGTAAAATAATAGTAATTAAAATATGCCAACTAATAATTTGTCAAAAAAATCTATATCCTTGTACGTACACATGATGCGAGTTGAAGATAAAAAAAAATAAATAAATAAATATTGCTCGTATATTATTAATAAATAAAAGGTCACATTCCAAAGTAATGTAAAAATTTTACTTGTTACTCATTTGAAAAGTTATATAAATTACAATGCTTGAATACTATTTTACAATGATGTCCATTGTGATAGTTCTTCTTTTTCAAACAAATTTATGTATTTGCATTACTGGTGTAACGTGGAAAAAAGATGTAAAAGATTTTGTTGACATATACAGTATAGATGCATTTACAATTTTACAAAATAAAACATTTAAATACATTCGCGTGCCTAAAGAAAGAGAATTACATGGACAGAGTATCAGTATGGCATATCACGAGGTATTTAATGTAATATTACATCAAAAAGATTATTTGATTATTAAAAATTAAATAGATTATTCCCTAGGAAAAAAATATTTTCGAATTTTATGACAGCGATAGAAAAGCTACTGGACTTGCAGGTGAACTTTGGACAATGCTATCGGAATATTTGAACGTTACGTAAGTTTACAATAAACTTATTTCACTCGTATACCTGCAGTCTTTAATAAAAAAATGTTGAAATTGCAGATTAATTTTAAAGAGGTATGACTTGGATATAGGCAAAAAATTACCAGATGGTAATTATTCAGAATTTTTAGGAATGCTGCAGCGCGGAGATATTGTCGTTTATCCTATATTAACTACTCAAATAGATCGTCTTGATATTCTTGATTATACAGTGCCATTTTGGAAGGATAAGTAAGAAAATTGGCATTTGTTTATTATATGATTTTTTTTCTAATGTATTTTTTTTTATATATTAGTTACAGATTCTTTCTAAAACTTGATTACAAGTTCAAAACCACTTGGATGCTTGATTTATTTTCCTGGAAAGTCTGGTGTTTGATCGTATTATTTTATTTATTATTGAGTATTTATAATTTAATCTTGTACAATTTAGCTAATAGAAATAAGTCACAGCTAACAATGCTCTCTGCGTCAGATTTCTTTTTTTATAACTTTGGCGCACTTTGCAATCAAGGTGACAATAAATTTTTTAGAAAGGAATTATTTGATAATTGCAATTATAACATAATGAGTTTTATATCGTAGGAGAAATGTTATTCAAAAGTCAAAAGAACTTGAAAATTTTATCATTTTGCATCAGTATGTACTGTTGGCTTCTGTTAACTTGTTTTACTTCGCAATTGATAAGCTCTATATCGCAAACATTAAAAATTTTGCCATTTGAAAATTTTGAAACTTTATACGAGAATACCGATTACATTATCCTTACGAAATTATATACAATTGTATATAATACGTTTCAGGTATGTTATTAAAAAAAAATCCAATAATAAAGTGAATCAATGAATAATTTATTCAAAAAAATTATTTTTCTAGCAAAATAATACACCTATTTTTCAAAATATCAAATACTCGGGTCGTGTTCGATATTACACTTATGAATCAGAAATAGCTGATTTAATATGTTCGGATGTATCGAGACTCACTGTAATTCGTAATGTGCTTACGAAAATAGATGATGCCATTCAATGCAAACTCACCCCTATTGGTTCTAGTCAATTTGGAATTTGGATTGCGGCTGGAGTTAGAAAGGATTTTTCATTAAAACAATCTATTAACTCGGCGTAATTATATAAAACACCCGAAATAATAAAAGCAAAATGTGTATGAACTTTGACACTTGCATTTTTTTTTGTTACAGCATTATAAAATTATGGGAGTCTGGTTTAATGCAAGTCTTAAAAAATAGATGGCTAGTTCATTTAGAACAAGACAATGTGAGGAAAACAAAGTACCAACCCATATATTTACAACAAATTTTTCCCTGCCTCAGTTTATATACTTTTGGAGCTTTTGCATCAATTATAATTTTAATTGCCGAAAAAGTGTTTTTTACTTGATTATTCTGCAAATGAATAATGTTAAAAAAATGAGTTTATCATTAATAAAAAATTATTACATGTAATTAAAAAAGCTCTACCAATTTTTTGAAGCATATTTATTTCCACATATTTAACAGTTTTATATATTTTATAAATAAATACAATAACGATAGGCTATTACATATCTATACGCATTTTCGTAATCTATCGAACTTGCGTTTCTTATAATAATTAAATATTTTAATAAATAATGACTAATAAAGTCATTTAAATTTTGTAAAAAGTCCAGAATATTAAAAAATTTGTTAAAGAACACCAGCTAAACAGTAAAAGCATCACAGCCATTTTCTAACATCTTAAGCAATCATTGTAAAAAGAAATATTTGCTCTATACAATTAAAAATATATTCATAAGTATATGATTTTACAAAATCGTATCAAATTAATGGCGAGATATTTAAGATAATCTCTTTTAATATTTAAAAAATATAAAATAATATACTACAAAAATCTGTTGATGTTTATCTGTTAAAAAAATTAATTTCTTAAAACTATTACAAAGATTATAAAGATTATTTTAAAATTAAGAAGAAAATTTTTTTAAAAATTTAATAAAATTTTTGGTGGAAAACTACAAATATGTAAAAAGTCTAAAGTAATAATATAATTTTTATGTTAAATATATAGCATTATTTTTGGTGTTTACTTACTAGTTTAAACAACAATTTTGATGTTTCTTTTTGCTTACAGTTAATTTTTTGCTGATAACCGGTTTTAAAAAATCTGGATATTATTTATGTATTGTAATTTAAATAATATAAATATAAAATAATCTCGCTGCAAGCAATAGATAAATTATTAAATAGAAAAAATATTAAATTAATTAAAATTTTCACAATTTTTTATCAAAATAAATATAATTGTTCAAATTGAAATTATTAAAATCAGTAAAATCGATCAGTTATTTTACTTATTCAATAAATAAAAACAATCATGAGTATTTGGCGCATGACTAATCTTATAAAAACAACTTTTTTATACCTAGTTCTGATAGGGCATAGAATGTACGCCTTAAAGTTCCTTGTCTATCAGACAGTCTTTGCGAACCAAACGCTCGTTTTCCGTCCATTGATGCTTGTCTTGAATCTGATGATGATGTGTAATTCGGAACCAAATTGTCTTGTTGTGCAGTCATGAAGCAATTTGATAACGGTGTGGCCCGATCCAAGTAACAATCACCCACGAAAAGAATCGTTCGACCAATTAAAGCAAAATTCATTCGACAGAGTTCCTTAAATATTTTGTTGAATTAATATATAAATCGTATCATATCAAAATATAATTGTAGATACTAACTTGAAAAGTAATTGGCGTCGAAACTTTAAAATCACGAGGCCCATGCTGACTCGTGAAAGAAATGGGTCAGTAATCATTAGACATATCCTGATACGTTCGAACTTCGCCTGTGTCTTCAGCAATTGCTTCTATAATATCTAATAAAAGCTGCTTACTTAACTGTTTCATTTTAGGCAAGCGTACCACCTATAATTATCACAAATTAATAATAAGGAAAGTTTTTAACAGACAATTTATTAATTTTTTATCTAATAAAAAATTAAGCAATTATACCTCGCGTATATGGCGTACAATAAGATTTAATGCATATTTCTTTATATCTATGGCTTGCATTTTATCAGCAGCTTCCAAGATTTGTATAACATTTTCAAAGGTAACGTTCATTTCGAGATTCTGTTTGCAAAAAGCTTGCAAGCGATTATTTGTAAAACCATAAAAGGCAGGAACTGTAAAGAGATAAAGCGAATCTTCTGGTGGCATGGAAACATCTGCATAATATATGTATCGTAGCAAAGAGCAAAAAGATTCTGGTGATGGAACTAGCTCTCCAATAAGTATCTAAATTTATTCAAAACAAGAAAGAATATACATATTAGATACATGCTAAAATTTTTATGAATTTATATATAACATTATTTGCATCTTACATCAACAGAATTGTCCTTTGGCTTACTCCATTCATGTGATCTAAATAATGCTTCAAAATAGCTGCAACGTGCAGCCAGCACAGCCTTGTGTGATGGTATTGGTTTTTTATCAAGCATTAAAGTTATATCACAAAATTCATTTCCAACACCTTTCAAAAACGCTTCCATATCCTGCTCAAGTGTCGTTCCTATAATGTTAAGTAAAAATATTGATAAATTATTTTGCATCAATTTTAAGCCAAGTTATTTCAAAACAAGAAATAGAAACTAACCCATATCCATTCCTAAATCATATTGCTTCAAGGAATTCTTTTTTGGCGGATCTTGTTTACGTCGAATTATTTCAACCATTAAAGGTTGCTCCAGTACCTCAAAATCTTGCGACATAATTATATGATTGTAATTGCATTCTTTTACCACAAAATTCATGCACAGTTCTTTAATAAAATACAATTCTAGTTGTGCGGCGTTTTGTAATGCTTCCAAAACATTGGCATGGCTAATTGTAGTGTCAAGATAATGCACGCACAGATGTTCCAAACGTTTCATGTTGAATTGACGAGCCAAACGATATACGTCCATCATGAGCAAAACTATTCGATTGCTTAGTGGATCTTCGATTTTTTGAGTTGGGTCGATGTGGTCCGTGTAAATATAATTTAAAACCATCTCGAATGCCTCTGGCGCGGCGTCTTCAAGTTTCACCTGCGTAAAATTAATCGTAACAAAATTACTAAATTAAAGAAAAAAAAATTTATTTTTTTCCAGAAATAATTTAACGCACCTCGACCATTGGTTTATCTGTGATGTTGGAGATATCCGAGATGCCAAGATCTTTTTTTAATTGACCGTCACGCTTTTCCTTGGCCTCGCGAATATGCTGCCTAAGGAATTTAGAACGAGCGGCAACCATAGCCATGTGGGCAGGTATTTTGGTATTATCGTCACCAACCACAAATTCAACGTCGCAGAAGAGCCGTGACTTAAGCAGTTGGCCAAAGTCATCGTGCAGTGTGCACTTTGGATACGAGGAGAACTGGAATCGGTAAGTTTCTCCACTGCGCACAGTATTGTCTACCGTTCCACCAAAGATGTACATTGCATCGCCAATTACTGCTGCTGCATGGAACAACCTGCCTGAAGGGATCTAAGAAACAATAGCAAATATGTGTTAACAAAAATTTTAAATGAGTGTACATTTTGTTTGCAATTGGAAGTTAAGTTACCTCGCTATCGACAGATGGATTTACGATATCCCAAGTCTGAGTATCAAGGTCGTAACAGTGCAAATCATTTGGCAGCGTATTGTCAGCGGTTCCACCGAACACGTAAAGATGTCGATCAAAGCTGACCATCGTATGACCATATCGCCTAGCTGGTGGTGGCGGGGCTCCTCGCAAAATATGCTCCGTAGAAATACGCGTCCACCTGATAATAATTGTTGCTTCATGTAGAGATTTAATAATAATGAAAATTGTAAAATTTTGTCTTATGATTTACCTTTTCTCTTGGAAACGAAATTGAAAAAGACTATTAGTAATTTTGGCCCCACTTTGGCCACTGAATACAAACATAGATTCTCTAGCCACTACAACTGGAAAGTTACAGCAAGTTGGTGGACAATCACCTGACTGTTCTATTCTCTCCCATTCTTTAGGACCATTAGGCTGCAAAATTATAGAGATTATTAGGTATTTTAATAATTAATTTTATCTCGTATTACTAAAATATATCTTACAAGTAATGATATTGTCCACATATCATTTAGGCGAACATTTCCATCATAGCCAGCAAAGATCCACAATTTGTTGTCATAAACTGCAGCACCATGAGCAGATCTTGCAACTGGAGTTTTGCTAAATACACATAGTTAAAAAATTATCACAGATTATCAAATTTCTTTAAACAAATGTATCTATATGAATGTAAAAATAAATTAAACTTACTCCCCAGAGTATTTCCATTCGACCCACTGACCAGTTTTAAAGCGATACTCAAACAAATCATTTTTATTGGTCAAATTGGAATTCGAATGAATATCACCAGTGTAGCCTCCAAAAACAAACATAGAATCTCCATGAATAACAGCGGAATGATGATATCTAGGAGCAGGAGGTATTCCAGTGGTTAATGCCCTGCCCCAGGATTTCTCTTTAACGTCAAATCTCAAAAGATCATTGAGCATCCGTTTGCCATTGTCTCCACCAAAGACATAGATTGCATCCTTGTAAGCTATGACAGTATGCTTGCTGCGTCTGTAAAAATAAACAATATAATTAAAAGAGGTTCAGCAGGTATAAATATTTATAGTATATTCAATAAATACAAAAGATGATACCTTGCACCAACAAACTCATCACACTCAGGCATACGCTGCCAGCGGTGCACAGTTTCAAAAGGGCCAAAGTCGAGGACGAGGCACTCGGGTGGCCCGTATTTATCCATCGCTGCAGCCGTGCTTAAGGAAGTAGGAAATTCGTAGTACAGTAGTACCAGAGAAGAAACGTCAACGAGGGCGAAAGATTTGTCAGGAACAATTCACGACGATGCAGTGGTGGGGGTGGATTCTTGTTGCGGAGTAGAAGACGTAGATGATAGCCCTCGCATCCTGCAGCTAATGTTTTATCGGTCTGCAACTCCAACTTCCAGTCCCAGATCGATCACCAGCAGCTGATGACACTCGTGCACCTTGCACATATTAACGCGTAGTATCACCGGCATTTGGACTTGTCCTTCGTTAAAATAGCGCTGTTGGATTACAACTATACGGTCGGTGGTGTGCTCTATATACTACCGTAATGGACAATGAAGCTCTTTTTGTGAATGCGCGCAGGTATTGATTCATGATCTCGTTGCACACACGTGTGTGTGGGAGCGAGAGGAGAAGGAAGTAAAGTGCGGGTGGAACAAGGATGGATAGAGTTCATTCATATACATGAGTGGTGCTGCCACCATTTGCTGTGGCGCGAAAATTTAAATTTGTTTGGGGGGATGGATTATTAATTAAAAAAGTGTGTTAAATGAAAATTTTTATTTTTGATATGTTGAAATTGTAAATAAAAAAATTAAATATTTATCGAGTATTTCATTTGGTACTTTAAAGTTATATGTAGCTATAACAACGTAGTTTTAAAGCTATAGTTTTTTGTTGGGTAAAAACAAAGTGAAAAATTCATAGCTCTCGATTTTTCTGATAATAAATGTATGAATTTTGCTATTAAAGTGTTCATATAAGCATGAAAAACTTGTGGATTTTTAATAAAGTGATATTATCATCTCCAATGTAATGATACGTATTCTATAATGTAAACAGACATGAGCTACAATACGTAACGATCTACATGCTCTTTTTCTCACGTCTCAAAATAATATACACGTAAAACTTTATTTATGACTCAGTGTTTTGTAAACAATCCGTTATCATAGTGATATATTTTCATTACAATTTGTTTCCAGACGAAAAATGATAAATTTACTTTTGCTTATTATTTTTGTGAGTGTAAACAAATGCTTATCCATCACGGGAATAATTTGGGACAAGAAAAATCAGACATTCGTTAATATATTTAGTATACAAGAATTTAGAATATTACAAAATTTAACGCTCGAAGATATTGATAATTATGAAAATTTAGAATTTGGTGGTCGAGAAATTAGCATATCATTTTCTGAGGTAACAATAATTTATTATTAATAAAATTTATTAAATTATAATTTGGCGTCGTTAATGAATTATTACGATTTTCATGTAGGAACAAAATATTGTAGAATATACCAGTGAGAGTAAAGAACCTACCGGATTCATTGGTGAAATTTGGACTACTTTATCAAAAATTTTAAACTTTAAGTAGGAAAAATGAAACTTCATACCGCTAAAATAATATATTAATTTAATTCAAAATAATTATTAAATTACAGAATAGTTTGGAAAAATTGTACAAATATAAGTATGGGTAAAAGATTACCGGGTGACCAGTTTACTGGAATATTAGGAAAGATTCAGAACGATGAAATTGTAATTATTCCCATATTAGATACCCTCATTAATCGTCTTGAAATTATTGATTTTACTCTACCTTATTGGAAAGATAAGTGAGTTGGAATAAAAAAAAATAAAAACAATAACTATTTACTACATCACTATATAATTTAATCACGTTTTTATAAAACAGTTATAGATTTTTCATCAAACTTGAATATACATTTAAAATAAGCTGGGTCATTGATTTATTTGGCTGGAAAATGTGGTGCATAATTTTGTTTTTTTATGTATTCCTGAGTCTTACGAACATTATTTTTTACAAATTAGCTGATAAAAAAAAATCTCAACCTTTTAGGCCTTCGACTCTGGATTTTTTTTTCTATAATTTTTACGCAATTTGCAATCAAGGTAACAATAAAATACTTGATTATTTAGTCTTTATTTTCACAATAAATTTTTTCTATTTCGCAGGAGCGGAACTGTATAATATCCAAAAAAGAATGAAAATCTTATCATTTTGTATCAGCGCGTATTCTTGGCTAATATTATCATTTTTTACTTCGCAACTAATTATCTTTATACAGCAAACAATGCTAGTTTCCCCTTTCGTAAATTTTGCGACTCTATACAAGGAAACAGATTACATTTTGTACGCTATTAACGACGGAATAGTGCACAATGCTTTACAGGTATTAAAAAATAGTAATTTAATATTGCTAAAACAAATCATCGATAAAATCACTATTTTAATTATGTTATTAATCTGTTTACTGCACAGAATGGAATAATACCCGCACTAAACGATTTAGATAATTCAAATCGATTTCGCACTTACTTAGAGGAGGAAGAAATAGCAAAGTATATTTGCTCAAATGATACGAATTACGCAGTGATACGAAATACTTTTACCAAAGTAGATAGTCATATTAACTGCAAACTCAATCCCATTGGTTATCCTCAATTTGGAGTTTACGTGGCCGCGGGAGTACATAAAAATTTTACATTAAAAAAATCAATTGATATCAGGTAAAAATTTTTACGATCAGATGAGATTAAAAATCGAAAAATTATAAATGATTTATAATGTCATTTTAGCCTTCTAAAATTATGGGAATTCGGTGTAATGCAAATTTTGAAAGATAGATGGTTAGATGATGTAAGTATCCATAATAAAGTTATAGATCTAAAATCAGACTATGCTCCAGTAGTCTTCCGTCAAATCCGTTTTTTTCTTCGTATATATTTATTTGGATTATGCTTATCAATCATTATTTTGGGTATTGAAAACATGTATTTTAAATTAAATAAAGCATAGTTGAATTTGTTAATCAAGCTCATTTCTATGATGTAATTTATAGAAAATAAAGAATATATATTTAACGTTATTCTAATCGTCGTAAAATAATTTAAAGAAAAAACCTTATATTTATAAAATCATGCCAAGTAAAAAATATGAAGCTAAACTTGCATCGAGTGCATAATGATTAGTTTCTATATAAAGTGTGACAATCTATACGTATCTTACTGTTTAAAAATTCATGACAGCAGCTCAGTTACGGTAATGATATACTATCTATGTACCTATAATCAGACTAGAATGAAAACTGAAAAAATGAAATTACTTTTTATAAATAACACGAAAAGAATCACACAAAGTCATATATTTTTAACGCTACTATACACACAAGATTTTTCTATGTAAAAAAATTTTTAAAAAAATAATTAATTTTTTTCATAGTTTTAGATTTTATAAAAATGGTAAACGCGATCGAAGGAATCATTTGGAATGAATGCAATAAAAAATTTGTTCCTTTATTTGACTACTTAAATCCTACTATTGCAAAAAATAATTCTTTCAAACCGTACGAAACTGATAGCTATGAACTACGTGATTTTCAAAAGAGATTTATTAAAATTACGTATTACGATGTAAGAATAATAAAATATCTTGTTCGATATAAAAAATATTAATTTTTAATGATTTTTATTTTATTAGGAAATAAATTTTTTCCAATTTATTAAAAATGATACCGATGTAACTGGTATCATTGGAGATATTTGGAACTGTCTTGCAGATTACTTAAATTTTGTGTAAGTAACCACGGATATATGTCTATTTTTTATGATCATTAAATAGCTAATATTGCATAATAATACAAAAATTTTTATTTAAATTCAATTACAAAGACTTGTTCCAATAAAAGCTAATAAAACAAGTTTGGATAGCACAAACTCTAGTTACGACGCACTGATAGAATTGCTTCAGCAAAACAAAACCCAAGTTATAGCTAGAATTGGTATGTTCAATAAATTTGTGTCGTTATTAGATTTTACCTTGCCAGTTTGGAAAGTTCAGTAAGACTAAACAGTAAGATTGTGATTATTTTAAAATTGAAAAAAAAAAAATCAATATTATATAAAGCTTGTTGATTCTAGATATCATTTGTATATAAAAACCGAATGGAAACACGATGAAGCATGGATATTACGTATATTTTCTAAACAACTTTGGTCGTCAATATTACTTTTATTGCTGCTATTTAGTATAACTGGGTACATTTGTGACAAATTTTCAATAAATTATTTGAATGAAAAAAATCATTGTGATTTACGAGATAATGTGATACATACCGTAGCTCTTGCTACTTCTCGAGGTGTGCATAAATTGAAATTTATCATAAACGTATATAAAGGCATCTTATTTACTGTATAGCGAAATATTTATTTACATATAATAACTTTTGATAATCTTTTGTTAAAATATGTTTATGTAGGTGACGTTCCCAGAGGATGTAATAACAAATCGAAAGCAGTTTATTTTCTAACGAGCTTTTCTTTTCAAATAATCATGACGGCTTTTAGTTCACATGCCATTTATCTGATGATGCACAGAAAAAGCTTTTTGCCATTTACTTATCTTGAAGAATTGATCGTAGAAACAGAGTACGATGCAATCTCTTTCTCTGGCTCTATGGTGCACGAAAATATTGAGGTTTAAATTATTATTATTTTTTAAATTAAGATTGGTATTTATTTTTACAAAATTTCATTTGAATTATAGGATGTCCTTAATCAAAATCAGTACGATGCCACTCGAATTCATTTTGTATCTTCATATTCTTCAGTATTTAATAAAACTTGCTCTTCCAAACACAAAAAATATGCTGCATTTGTAGCCGAAGACCGATACAGATCAATTGGCAGATCATTTTGTACATTAATGCCAACGAGAGCTTCTTATTTTGAGACCTACATATCATCCGCAGTACAAAAGGATTATCCGTATAAGCGAAGTTTTGATATCGGGTATATAAATACAATTTTCTTTTTTCGGGTTAATTAAACTAATAAAATTTATTTATTATTAATTATAATATTCATTTAAAACACTAGAATATAAAGAAATTTGTTTTAGAATTTTGAAATTAAGAGAATCTGGATTGATGAATTTTTTTCAAGATCGATGGCTAAATTGGGGAATAAAAGAAAATGAAAAACTGATGTTATATGAATCTATTGATTTTAGTCATGTTCGGATTATATTTTTAATATTAATTATTGGACTATTAGGTTCAATTGTAATACTAATATTTGAAAATATCATCTATTGGCAGATATATTAAAGTAAAATAAAGCTTTAATAAAGATATATCAGCTGATTAAATGAAAGCATATTATATTTAACTATTGTTATAAATAATTTGATTTGTAAAATTAAAATAAAATGTTTTTTTTTTATAAATGTCGTGTATTTTATTTTATGCAATTTGTTTTACTCAAACTATCTAATAGTAAGAATAGATTTTATCTTAATCTACTGGGAATCATAATTTATAATTCATGACTGGTATCACGCAAGAATACTATTAAGCAAATGCTGATGTAATTTTAAAAAATGATTATATGTGTCAGGATTAAAGTATAAGAACTTTGATTACGATAAGTAAAAAGAATATTATAAAAAATGAATTCTGTATAAACTATTGTAAAATTTGATTATTTTAAAGATAATTGCATTTATTTATTCAAGTAATTTATACATCTTTGCAATATTGACTAATGTTTTTAATGAATTGTTATTACTAAATATTATATATAGATTTATATTGTTCTAGCTGTAACAAGAGAGATTTTTTTTTTATCAAACTGTTTATCACATAATTTCTAGTTTGACAACATATTTTTATCCCGTGGAATACGATTGATTTTCTCTGCGTCATTGAATTCAAAGCTGACCTAATGTTTGACGTAGTCATGGTTCTTTTAAAGTAAATTTACTCAGATAAAAATAGATTTTTGAATAATCAGTATTTTTGTCACCGTGTGTTAATTCAAATACCATGAAAATACTTGGAATAATTATTATTTTCACAATAAACAGATGTTTGTCTATAAGTGGTGTCAAATGGGACCAAAAAAATAAAAACTTCGTTTCAATTTTCAGCGTAAAAGAATTCAAAATTTTGCAAAATGAAGCTCTTGAAAAAAGTCGGAGTTTTGAAAATCACAATTTTAACGGAGACAAAATTTATTTTTTATTCTACAATGTAAAGATAACTTATAAAATAAATATTTTGAATTTTATCTGATAGTAACTTTCTTTTACTGTCGCAGGACAAAGATATATTCGAATTTAATGAGAATGAAAATCGAATTACTGGCATTTGTGGTGATCTCTGGACCTTACTGGCTGAATATTTAAACTTCACGTGAGTAAAGTAATATAATATTTAAAATTTAAATAATGTTTAATTATAAATTTAAAATTTTAGAATGATTCTAAAACGAACAAATGCACGATCACTAGGTCTTAAAATTACACCAACTGAGAATTACACAGGCTTGCTGGGGATGGTACAAAATGACAAAAACTTAATTATTCCAGCAATGGAAGCGTTTATCCCTCGTCTAGAAGTTGTTGATTTTTCAATACCTCTTTGGAAAACACGGTATAATTTAAAATTCTTAATTTTTAAAATTTAATCATTGCATTAACTCGTAATTACAGCTTATTTATTTATCATTCAGTCATAGGATATTTATAAAAGCTAATCATCAGTATAAAACAACGTGGATGCTTGATTTGTTCTCCTTAAAAATTTGGATTTTAATTGTAATATTTTACTTGATATTAAGTACCATCAGTATTTTAGCTAAGCACACAATAAAAATAGATTTATCTTTGCAACATTTAATCTCGTCTGGGACAGATTACTTTTTTTATAATTTTGCAGCTCTTTGTAATCAAGGTATAAATTTAATTTTACATTAACATTAATAAAATTAATTGACGGCTTTTATTTTTTATTATTAAGGTGATGTTCTTTATACAGTTCAGAAAAATTTTAAAATCCAGTCATTTTGTATTAGTATGTTTTCCTGGCTTTTAATAACAGCTTTCAGCTCACAACTTATTATTTACGTCACGCGTACGGTTACTATTCCTCCGTTTGATAGCCTACAGTCTCTTATAAATGATACCGACTACATTATATTATCAGAAAAATATTCCATCGTTTACATATCTTTTGAAGTTAGTAATTCTGTCAAAATATTTTCAGTTCTTTGTATATCGATTAAATTTTGCAATAATAATGATAATAAATTTATAATATCAAACAGTTAAATTACAGACCTATTTATCCTATAATCAAACGTTTACATCGTATCAAATTTTACACGGATTATAAGACAATGTGGAATTTAGCTTGCTCAGATCTACGTAATTACGCTATATTACAAAGCGAGTTTGTTAAAATAGATAACAATGTAAGGTGTAAACTAGACGCTGTTGGAATGGCTTACATCCAAACTTGGGTTGTTGCAGGTTTACCAAAAAAATTTGCTTACAAAAAAACCATAGATATAAGGTAGAGTAAATATAATTTAAAAATATTGCTGATTAAGACTAATTAAATAATAAATACATTTTAGCTTGATGAAATTACATGAATTTGGAATAATTAGTGTACTGAAGGCTCGTTGGCTCAAAGTAACAACTTTTGAAGAAAATCTAGAAAGATATTATGCACCAATAACATTAGATCAAATTTCTTTACTCATAAGAATCTACTTTTTCGGCTTATGCACATCGATAATACTTGTATTTATTGAAAATATAATTTATCGAAGAAAAATTATTGCTATGAAAAAATTAACCAAGTTGCAGATATCTAATAAGAATAGATAAATTATTTCATTAGTTTGAGTAGCCAATTTTCAATTACAGAAGTTTGTGTCATTCCTTAAACAATTTTAGACATAAATCAGTGAATTTCATAATAAAATATCTAAAACAAATTAAATATATTGATCAATAAATTAAAAAAAATAAATATTAGCAATCATTTGCTAATAATATTAGTTTTTAATTTATTATTCAGATAAGTTAGTCTATCATAAAAATATTCAAATGAAATTTTTTTTCAAAATAATTTATGTAATAAATTAATTTAATTCAAATTTTTAGAAATACAATGTATAAATTTAAGGTAAAAATAATGTATTTACTGTATTAAACTATGTAAAAAAAAAAAAATAGAAAATTATTTTTAAGGAACCATCAATAATCAAATAAAAATTTAATACCAAGATTCTCACGTGAATTCTTAGTGATCTGTTGTTTTTAAAATTCTATGGCGCTATGGATCGAGTGATGGTGATTTTGTCTGCCGGAATCAAGCGTGTCTATCGTCACGTATTTCAATTAATTATTCACGAGATTAAATCAAAATAGGATACAAGATAGAATTCAAGTTTTTCAATCGGATTCGTCGTGTATCAAGAAAGCCTACATTACAAAAAGCACGTAGCACACATTATGATCTTTGATACTTATACTCCTTAGAAATAAATTAAAATCAATTGTTTGAAATTATCACTTAAATTTTATTTATTATAAAAGTTAAAAATTATATATTATACTGTGTTTTATTTCTTTTTTTAAAAGTTTTTATAAAATTCTTATTCTTTCTTTTTCTAAAATGACTTAATGTTTTATGTAACTTAAACAAAAATTACTTAATTAAAAACATTTATCTAAAGTATAATATTAAATAATCAAAAAAGTTATTTGTATGTGAGGCATTAGTTGTTCTATCTTTTTTGATGTTATTTATTGGTTTTAGGAATTTTTTATCAAAAAAACTAGGTTGCACGTGGATTTGAAAAGAGCTACTAAAAATATGCAGAAATAAATATAATAATTTTGAATCGGAATAATAATGAAGTTATAATTAATTTTTTTAATATCTGACTGATTACGTAATCATATGACATGCTTGTTAAATTTTTGTAAAAAAATGTTATATTTAAACGAAAAAAAAATTTAAAATAGAATTAAGTATTTCTTAATAGCTTTAGAATAATAAATACATTCGTTATACATAAAATTGATAGTGAAATATTAAAATTAAAAATATTTATAAAAAAAAGAAATACTGTTTAACACTGTTGATATAAACATCATGAAAAGTTTATTTTTAAACAGTATTATTTAAATCACGTAAAAATTTTCCATAAAATTTTTTATAAAAAGTAAAAAATTGATTAAAGTTCATCTCTAAATTTTTTAAAATAATCGAAAGTAATTTAATATACATACGTAGTGTTTAATAAACACTGGCATATTGAACAACATTTCTTATAAAAAATAGTGTATAAAATGAAGCTAAATTTAATAGACTTAATTTTGTTAGCTTCAGTTCAAATTTTTGTAAAAATTTAATTTCATGATTCAAATTTATTACACTTGTTTAGAAGAGTAAAAATAATTGAATATCAATAAAATCCGTGAAACTTGAATAATCTTAGAAAATTTGTATATAATTACTATTTTAGAGTCTGTGTAACAACTGCTAGACGCACGTTTTTCGTGAAATTTGAATTTCATATGACCTGGTCGACTCGTGCCCATGGATACAGGAGTCGAAAAAAAATTGTCGTCATAGGTGGAGGGGAGGAGCGCCTCGACTATGGTTGGTTTGTTTATACCATCAGGAACTCATATATAAGAGTGCCTCGAAAGATTTCGACACAGTGACTTCCTCATAACTATTCGTTTCGGTTGCTCGCCAGATCGATCTCGTCCGCGTAGATGAACAGGTGCCGCGGAGCGATTTTTTTAACAAGACTTAAAATGATATTATCCAAGTGTTTTTTTTGAACCGAACAGTTTAAGGTTTTTATGAACAAATTTTAGTGGCACAGTTTTTTAACCTAGGAATAATTTTTTTTATTTTTTACAATAATAAATAAAGGTATGGAAAAAATATGTTGGATACGTTTGTTTTTCTACTTTTATTTTTTTACTTAACTATTTTTCAAAAATATTGGCACGTGTCTTACATTATAGTTGATGCTTTATTATTGTCGAGTTTTTATACATATTATTTCTTGAGTAGAAAATTTTATGTCACACTCTTTATTATTTTATTTTTTTAAATCATTTAATTATTTGATAGTAAAATTTTTTATTTATAACCAGAACAAAATGGCAATTGACAAAGAACTGAATTCTACGTCAGTGAAAGCAGCTAAAGAAGGCCAAGCTGTTTCAGATGTGAAAGATCCTGAATATCCGTTAGAATCAAAAACAGTGGAATGTAACGAGAAAGTGGAGACTAAAAAAGAATGGATATTCCTTCGAAAAGACATAAAATGGGTGAACGTCATTTTGATAATACTCATTCATGCCCTTACAATTCACACAATTTTCACGTTTCCTTACATCCAACGCTGGAAAACTGTCGCGTGGAGTAAGCTACGATTTGAATTAATTTTTTTTTAACAAAAATTTTTTTTTATTTAATTTTTTTTTTTTATTTTAGCAACTCTTACTGGCCTAATGGCAGCTTTCGGAATAACTGGAGGAATCCATCGGTTTTGGAGTCACAAAGCTTATAAGGCTAACACCCCATTAAAAATTATTTTAACGATTTGCTACCTCATGGCTGGACAAGTGAGTATAATATTAATATATTAATCTTCATCAGATTACTGTTATAATAAATGAAACTATTTTTTTTTTTTTTGAAGAATTCGATGTACAACTGGGTAAGAGATCATCGCGTACATCATAAATTTTCGGAAACCGATGCAGATCCTCACAACAGCAATCGCGGTTTTTTCTTTTCTCACGTCGGCTGGCTTATGCTAAAAAAACATCCCGAAGTTATTAAGAAAGGCAAGATGATAGATATGAGCGACATTGAAGGTGATCCTATTGCCTCCTTTGTAGAAAGGTACTTTAAAACAATTTAAAAAAAATATTTTTTTTTTTTGTTGCTATTGGCAAACATCGTTAAATATAATTTTTTTTTTTGGTATTTATTTGCTCCAGGCACTTTATGGTCTTGAAATTATTGGCCTGCTTTATAATACCGATGGTCGTGCCCGTTTACTTTTGGAATGAAGATTGGTATTACGTAACCACAGCTCAGATATTCAGATATGTCTACGTTTTAAACGCTACTTGGAGCGTTAATAGTTTCGCTCACTTCTTCGGCAATAAGCCGTACAACAAGTAAGCTTTTTTTTTTAGCTTTCTATTTTTTTAAATAATTTCTTACATAATTCGTTTTTTTTTCTTTTTTTTATTGCTACGTTCTTTTAATCAATATTAGCTAGTGGAACCAGTAAATTTCTAAATTGACATAATTGGGAATATATTTCTTCTTTTTTTTTTTTTTTAAATAACAGAAATATTGCGCCAGCTGAGAATACATTCGTGTCCGTCATCGCGTTCGGCGAAGGATGGCATAACTATCATCATACTTTCCCGTCGGATTATCGAGCTGCTGAACTCGGAGGTGGACGTATCAACAAAACGACAAAAATCATCGACTTGTTCGCTAAAATTGGATGGGCCTATGACCTCAACGTTCCTTCGGAGTCTCTTCTTAAATCGACCATCACTAATCGCGGAGACGGAACTCACGAGAGTTTAACCGAAATCGCCACGGATGACAAAAAAATCGAATAGCCAAAGACTTTGAACCGCGCAACAAAAAAAAAAATCATAATTCTTAGAGTTTTTTTTCTTTAAATCTCAACTTTTAGTGCGAATTTTTTTATACTCGATCAAATTTAGTTAATTACATGTGTAGTTTTTGATGACGAAGTTTTTTCATTTCTAGTTCATTTGTTATTATACAACGTCGATTATTATTTTATATACTTTTGTCGCGATATCGTCACACACTTTAAATATTCGCATTCACGGCAATACTAATACCTGATAAATATCATTCTGGTAAGGAATATATTTTAATATACTTGTGATATTTTAAGTATGTATAAATTTTGAATTTTATTTTACGTGCTAAATCTTAAAAAAAAAAAAAGAAGTATTTATCGATATTTTTCTTTCAAATAGATTATCGATATAGCGTGTATATATGATTCATTGTAGGATATATAAAATAAAATTTATTTAAAACTTATATCTATACATGGATTTTTTCGATTTATGTAAATGCCCTTATACATTCACTTATAAATATGCATATTGCATAAGTAGGTGAGAATCAGCATAATCATTTATATTATTTTTTTTTTCTTCTATTAGCGGGTATAAAATATTTAAGTATATAACGACGGGGATGCTGATTTCGAAACAAGCGAATAATAAATTAATTTTAAACGTAAACTATTTTTTATCTTTTTTTTTATTGGAAATTAAAGATTTTTCTTAACAAGCTAAAATTAACAAATGATAACGATAAATAAATGCTACATGATTTTTTTTTTTTTAAATGAAATAATAATTTAACATATGACTACGCTGCTTATTACGCTATACAACTAGAAACATTTTTGGCGTTGTAAAATTAAATTTTCTTCTTTCAAGCCGATCGCTAAATTTTTAATACACGATTCCCATCTAAAAAAAAATACAATTTATTTCACATTAAAACATAATTTTTTTTTTCTCAACTAAAACATCGTATCGGTTATATTACCTGTTGCCTTTTCGGTCTTCCACGGCGACTTTATCTAATAGTATCGTCTCAAATAGCTGTGGCTCGGGTTCGTCTTCCGGAAGAATCGCTTGAAATCTTAGGCTGACTTGTATCATACTAGCGTTTGGGCTAAAATCATTATACTCGGCAGATTTGATGTCGTAGAAGGAAGGCTGCGCGTTATTTCGATTACTCAAACTCGAGAGTGGCGGCAATGATGCTTGGCTAAAAAAAAAAAAAATAAAGTATGAATGAAAAAAGGATCGTTAAAGCAAGTAAATAACGTGAATCTATATAGTATAAAAACCCACTCGCAAATAATTCTAAAATCGGTAACGGATTTGTCACTGAAAACTCTGAGATCCAAGATCCCGCGTGTCCGGATCTCGGTGTCGGCCAGTCGAATCAGTGCCCGGAGTGGATAGCCGCAGTAGGGTGGCTCAGCACGCGTGGTCAAGTAGTACTGGCCACCAGGCCCGGTCCGGTCCGCGGCATAGCCCATCTCGGGTGCCGCGGTCGAGTCCTCGGGCGGGAAGCAGGAGCCAGCGGCAAAACTGCCGTAGCGACGCTTGCAGGGCCAAGTTTGGAAGCGACAGCCCTTCTCGCCGCTGAGCTGGCTTTTCAGGCTCTCGACGAACAGGAACCAGGATCTCGCGTGGCTGCAAGCTATGTGGATGTCAAGGCTGTCCTCTGAAAGGAGGAAGGCGAACAAGTGTGTGATTATATATCGATCATCATGAGGATTACAAATGAAAATTAGAATTGGAATAATAAAATTTTGTGTACCATTGAGATGTGAGACAACGACGGAATTCTTGACGTCGTTACATCCCGGCTGCTGGCGACCACCATTCGGAAAGAAGTCGATGTGTCCGATTGGTTTGAGCAGACCAAAGCCGTCGGCAAAATCAACCGAGCCGTCGCTATGGATGACATCCACCAACCGAGCGTCGGAGGAATCCAGCTTGCGGGACTTTTCGCGGAAAAGGTGATGCCGGAAGAAGGGAGAGGCTGGATCCAGGCCGGTGATACGCCCGACCATGAAGCCGTGTCGCTTAACCATCTCCGAAGCGCAGCCCGCCACGTGGGCGCCTAGACTGAATCCCACGAGATGCACGTCGTTTGGATCCAGGCCCATGTGTATTGCGTCCATCAGTACCAGACCCAATTGTCGACCTACCAATTCTGTGTTCGACACCGCCAGACCGTAGGTCGCACCTGCGCCCTTTGCCCAGTCGACTATAACTACGTTTGCGTCCTCCTACGCACACAGATTGGTTAAATTATTTCGTATGATCTCACGTATAACAAGTGGCATTGACAAACAGGTTTATCATGACGGATAATGTTGTCTGTACTGTCTCTCTCACCTACTCTCAATTTTTTTTTTAATACGACGCGACCATCTAATCTAAAGATAAAGTGTGTGTGCGCGCGTGTGTATTGCCCAACCCAACACGAGTAGACTGTACAGCTGTCCTCTAATATCTTAATTAATGTGACTTTTGACCGGTTAGTATTTATTATTCATGAATAACACCTTTGCGATATACAATACCGCGCGCACGTGAAAGTCCGACGGTAGATAAATTCAACGTTTTACCTCATCGGATGAAATAATAAGCGGCGGTGTCCAATACTTAATTCAAGGTTTTTCCCCAACGACATAATTATATATATATTTATAAAAGTAGCGAGATCCGTCGAATACGTACCAAATCAAGGAAAGCTTGCACGCCAGCCAAAGCTTCCTCGTTATTACCATTGCCCTTGTAGCCGTGTATGATGACTTTGAGCTTGCGCTTGGTATTGAAATGCGATTGGTTCATCGAACGCAACTCGTCACCGTATTCCAATAATTCCGGTTCGTGTCTTCGCTCTCGTGTGTATAAGAAAAATTGCGTCTCTATTATACTCGGATGCTGCGGTGGACGTTTTAAGGCTAGAGGTTGCTGACGCTCCGGGAAGCAGCCCAATAAATCTGCGAATGTATGAGATTTGTGCGAATTTTGAGTAAAATTCCGTAAATTTGGGTATAAGGAATAAGTAAATGAGGTATACAGATTATGCAAAATTTAAAAATTTTTTTGTTCGTGAATTATTGCTTCCTTATGTTTCTTAACTGAGAATGAAATACGTCTTTTTTAGTGTCGTTTGTAACTGAGTTGATAATTAATGATGCGTTAGGGAATGTAGGTATCTTTTTTTAGAAAAATATAATAATTTCTTCTTTTCTCTTATTCTCACGTGAGTCGTGCAGAATTTATGTATACGTTAAATTTTTTTGGGGAATACTTGTAATATATGAGACACGCGTTAATTTAAAATTTTTATCAGTTTTACAGCTACATAAACGTAATGTATATTTAATCATAGTCGAAGAAAAAAAACATTTTTTTTTTGGTTTAGAGCTATTAATAAATGACAAAATAGTATACGTAGTGAGTCTTAGCCTTGTTTAAGATTTTATACATTTCAACACAATTTTTAGAATATCACGCACATCTTCTTCTTAAAACTTCACTTCGATCATAATTATATTCAAAATTTTAATGTATTCGCGGAATATACATACATCATATTTATGCCCGGTAAGGCTTAAAAAAAAGTGCGGTGTTTCAATTGACGCACATGGCATGTGTATAGGAATAGTAGGTATAGTAGTATGTATGTATGTATATCTTACCAAAGCAAACTTTCTGTCCAACGTCGTCTCTGTTACCCAATCGTCGATGCATCATCAGCATTCGATTTCTCCTTTCGGGTATTCTCGCTAAAAAGACGTTATTTTTATTTATTATTTTTTTTTTTCATTCATTTTAAGTATTTTTTATTTCATTAATTTCTTAATTTCTTATCTCTTCGAGAGTATTAGCGGTCAATGGTGAAATCTATCAAGTGACATAACTAGCTTCTCCGGTTTTGTCAAGAAAATTTTTCCTTTCCTAGTCACACTTTCTCAATTCGAAAGAAAAAAAGTGATAGAAAATAAATTTAAAAAAATACGTAATTTATTCGTTGATTATAATACGTTTGAAAAAAAATTATCTTTATAACGATATAGTGTCGTCGACGAAATCCACATTACCACAATAATCTTCTTTATAAATTCCGAAAGAGTTCGGTTATAACTTTTGCACGGTAAATTCTACATCATGGATATAATAGTAGGTATAGCTGTGGTACTCGCGTTCGCGCAATTAGCATATAGAGGCAGTAACAGCAGCAACAAGGAGGAGGAGGAGGAGGAGGAAGAGAAAGAGAAAAGTGTCACGGCGTGCCTCGAAAACTTTCTCTCGAGAGAGTAAGAATATCTGCTGCGCGCGGCTTATAAGCTTCATCTCGTATCGCTCACGTACGTGCACATAGTTTTAGATACACGCAGACACGCATGTATATGAGGATACATCATATCTTACCATTATGCCGTAAGCTGGCCGCGGAGATCAGGACCGAGAGCAATAAGAGCGATCGCCGCATGGCCGCTACTCTTGACCCTGAAGCCCTCGGGCTTTCCGAATCCCGCGCCGTCGCCGCCGTGATGATTGCTGCAGCTGCTGCCGTTGCTACTACTGCTTCTCTATTTAACCCGCGCTGTCTCTTTAATCTTTCCGCGGAAGAAAATATACTTATAGAGAATTAAGCAGTACGTAACGCCGGTACCCAACGCTACCACCACTGCCGTCGCTGCCGACATCCATCCACTGCTGGAAAATGACCGAACGTAGCTGTATACCGTGCCGGTTTTCCCTTCACTGCTTCTATACTGCTGCTGCTGCTGCTGCTGTTAGTTGTTGGTTGCAGCCGGCCGCCGATACCGCGACCACCACCACCACCACCACCATGACTTACTATACTTCTCCCCCTCGTGTTCTTGTTGTACTACCTGTATACATGGGCTTCTGGAAATGTCCCGGCTGTACTCGCGGCCGAGAAATTCTTTGCTGTACCTATATATAATATAATGAAGATTCGCGCAGGGAATCGAGGTCGACGCGCGAAACTTTTTTACGTGCCGAGGACAAGCTATACTGCTACTGCTGCTATCACCGACGACTCGCTGTCGCGATGAAATTTTTGTGTGTAGTGCTTCTTCTCTATTATTATGGGGGAATGAAAATTGAGTGGTCTACGTATAATTGCATTTTTGCTAATTGCTGCTGTTGAGTATACACACACATTAAGAATAGCTTTTTCATAATATTATCATGATCCTGATGATGATACATTGCTATTATTAATTTTTACTAGCTTATTATATTTAATTATGGTGGTTTATTATGGAAATTGAGAAAAAAATTTGCATATTTCTTTTTTTTTTTTATTTTTAGATCTTAAAGATTAATCTAAATTTTTAATTGGTGAAAAACGTAAATATGTATATCTTCAAGAAGCATGAAAAATATAATAAATAGCAGTAAGCCCGAAAGAGTTATTACGAACAATAATAAAATCCCGAATGAAATATTACGTATACCTATATATAGATGTATGTGGTCTTGTGAAATAGCACAGAAAATTGCCGTGGCTTATACGTTAATATGATTAATGGGCTAAGTGAAAGCATGACGATTTTTCCTTAATCGGGCAATTTTTTCTATAACCCGCGTGCATATGTACAAGCGCAGTAAAGCTAACAGCAGCAGCACTGACCGAATGACCAAATCTGCGTCGTCGTCGTCGAGTCGAGTTAGTCGTCTGGATATATAGGCCAGCTGGTTAAACTAAACTGCGGTGTTGATTGCGATATTCGGTCGACTATGTATATGTATATATATATATATGTCTATATAAATTTTTTATTACTCTCTTTCTCCCTCTTTCTCTAATTCTGTCGAAATCTTAAAAGTTTGGCCCCCGTAAAAAAAAAATCGAATGATATAATAGCGAGTTTCTCAAAGTAGAAAATTTACCGAGCGTATGTATGTACATAGTTATATATACAAGAAATTTTCATGTATATATTTACAGGTTGCGCAAAATAAACGAAGCGTAAACTCTCGCCTTAAAACCTGCATCCTTACACACGTCACCTACAGCATCCCAAAGCTAAGCGAGAACACACTCCCAAAATTTACCGATGCTCGTTCTCCAACCCATTAGAGTATACTTTAGCCGCGACTAAGCTTATATACAAATGTACAGGTACAGTGAAAGTGTGTGTGTATAGTCAAAGGTCGCGGTGGGGACCATCGACTCAACCGATGATGTAACCTGGCTTGTGTGTGTGTATGTGATGTGGACGCGGGTGTATTTTCTTATGTATTGTAGATGCGCTTCCCATTGTAAATGCAGGTATATAACTTTTGTTGATGGTACCAACGAAGAATCGCGCGGTGAGTTCTTTGAGCTGCTCTCGGTGCATATAATGTATACAGCGACTCTTGGGACTTTCGCCTGACCGCAATATAGACAGAGCCGAGAGAGCTCATGGAGCAGCAGCAGCAACAGCAACACAGAACAACCGCTGTATTATATACGTTGTGCAACTATCTCCGGCCAAGTGTATAATATGTAATTCGGCGCTACGCTGGCGCGTCTTCACTTGTATTTATATTATATGTGTGCTCGTGGGTCTCTCTCTCTCTTTCTGTGTTACAGTAGCTTTCACCGGTCATTAAACTGCCGCGACCGCGGCAAGTGTATTATGGCCCTCGCGGTCCGCGGATCTTCACTTTTTGCGGTAGCCTCTTCAACTTTTTTTTTTTGCTCGAGTTCACTCGTTCGGCTGTATGAAACTTCTTTTTCTTTTGTGGGATTTCTTTTATTTGATATATTTTGTAAGGAGATCGGTATAGTATAGATATGTATATATTATCGTTATAGAGATCTCACTGCGTAATATGTATTAGGACCTATAATCGATACCGGTCAACTTTTTTTCCTCATATCTCTTATTTGGTCGTAATTTACATATGAACATTAGCTTCCCGGAACCTTGACGAAACCAGTGGTCCTTGATACACACCTGTTTTTTTCACCTTCCATTGAACTCTATCTACTCATTCACCTTCTCCTCTCAATTATTATCAAATTTATAACAATATGTTTTTCACGATATTTTTCAGAGAGTAAAAGTGAAAAAGAATAAGGTAAATAAGTTACGATAGATTTCGTCAAATTTTGTTTTTATCAAGGTTTTACTAATTACTAAAGCTATCCTCAGAAATTATTCTTGTAAACATTTACTTAATTTTTTTTATTCATCGTAGAAAAATATTGTTTACGTAACAATATTTAAAAGTAATAATAGTAATAAACAAGATAAGCTTATCAACAAATAATCAACGTCATTCGTTTATTACCTGGAGAAATGTTTGTTATTTATTTCGAAGATAAATATTTAATAAAAATATAAACAAGACTCTTTAAATGTCCTTCTAATCAAGGTAAAACTGGGCAATTTTTTTATTTTTTTTGATGACTGAAAGGTAACATTTAGCGCGCGTAAAATAAACGATGTGGGCAAGCTCTCGATACGCGAAATAAAGAGAAAAAAAAGAAAAATTACGGACAAGCTGAGGTCAAAAAACTTGCGTGCTGGAATTCCGGACATACAGAAAAGGTGGTTGCTGTATGTGTGTGTGTGTGCCCGCACACCGCGGCCCTGGTAATACCGGCTGGACGAGTTTCGCACTGTTGATTTTTATTTTTTATTTTTCTTTTTCGATATTCGAGCCCACTCTACTTTTTATTTCAATGAGAACGAAGTTGCACTATAATATGATATTTTGGGTTTATACGCGATTGAGGTGAACAGCGTTCGTCCATGGGATTTTAATTGACTGCTGTTTATTTTGATTTATCAAACGATTAAGCTATTGCTGGAATCTGTGTTGTACTTGTAACATGTGTCTCGTGAGATAATTATTTTTTTTTTTTTTAAGAGAAAAATTTAAGCAATTGTAATTGAATTTAAAATAAATAAATTTTTGTCAAAGTGATTGAATTTCTATACAAATGTTCTTTATCTAAAATGACTATATAAAGATATGTTGTAATACGTTACTTTTTGATTAGCCACTTAGTGAGAACTTGATAAATTATTATCATGTGCCAGTAGTCAGAATCACGTGTTCTACCCTATAAGTGTATAGGTATATATTTGAATATATTTCATTTACGGTTATTGAATTAATTACGAGTAAATCGATTTATGCTAAGTAAAATAAAAAAATAAAAAAAACTTGAAATTTTCACGTTTTTCTCAAGCCGTTTAAATTTTAATTGCCTCTTTAATAGATACAAGACATTGGCGGATACAAAGAGCTAATCTTAACATATTTTATTAACCGAAGTTAAAAATTTATGTGCCAGCAGAAAGAGAGGGGGACTCGTTAGAATTAAAGTTAGATCGAATAATGTTGAAGTGCCTCTTAAAGATGTCTCTTTGAATTGACAAATTTATTGAGGCATTAAAATCAATATTCCGATCATCCGCATAGAAAGTGAGAAGCTAAAACGTTTTTATCATACATTAAATTATACGTTAGATTTTTATGTAAATATAAAAATAAAAAATTAAATACTAAACGTAGTACAGTTAATAGTAAAAAAGAAAAGGAGAAAAAGAGGAAATAGTATTGGTGCCTCGGGTTATATCGAATAAATAATTTAAGGCAAAACAATAGGATATGACGTCATCACCGCCCCCCACGAGAGGCGGGTGCTCTTATAACATATTTATTAATTTTTACGTTTTTTTTTCTTCTTTAGTCATCATATATACTGTATTCATCCTTATATCGTAGACATATATTTATATTGTTATGGCAGTATATAGTTATATGACATTGTTTAATATTATCATAGGTGTGAGGTGACTGACAGAACGATTCGATAAAACTTTAATCTTTTTTCTTTTCAAATTCTTTTTCATAAACACGCTTGCACACTCTACCTATATATTTTTTTTTTCACATTTAATTTGCTTACACGCCCATATTATACCGTCTATTTCATACTCATCATCTTCCCTACTTACTTAGTTTTTCCACACTCATACAGATAATTTGCTACAAAGCTATATTCCACACATACACACTCATCCTTTCTCTATCTTACTTTTTTTTTCATACCATAACATACTTACACTCATTTGCATCTAGCGCAGCACTGCGGCGTTACATATATTTA
>JAPYZE010000393.1:0-54556 GCA_030522805.1 Leptomastidea abnormis
ATATATAGTAAAAGCTTCAGAAGAGAAAAGGAATAAGGGAAGCGGCGCGACGAGCAATTATGGCGTCGTTTCAGACTATATACTATTCGCAAGTCCAATCTTGCATTTGCAGCCTATATGTATATAGTTAGGAGGGGCGCTGGTGCAGCCAAGCTCGGAATTAATCTGCCGGGCTGAGAAGTCGACTGGCTGAAAAGACACTACCGGCTTTTCTCCTTGGCTTTTCTCTTCTATATACGTTTCTCGTTTTCTCTCGCTTTATAGTATTCGACTCTCGTTCGATTTTCCACAGAGTAGGAAAGATTCGTGTATTCGCGAATCGGCCTTTTCAATTCTCTCTCTCTCTCTCTCTCTCTCGGAAAAGGGTATATGGGAAAATTGGAGGAACATTTATACATGAGGATGATTTTCGTCTATATCTACTGCTTGCCGGAAATTTCTCCAAGTTATTATTTCAACGAGGCGTTTCATTAGATAATCATTGCCGAGACGATGAGTGAAAGAGAGAGGGGAATGGATAATATCAAATTTCTTGGAGACTTGAACTGAATTGCTTATGACTGCACACTGACTGGTATGGTTCTCGATTTGGATTCTCGTTCAACCGTTATATTCTACTTTAATTTTATTGAAAGTTTTATCACATACTTAAATAAAAATTAAATTTAGTCTAGTTTTGCGTATGCCATGTACTCAAATAATAATATTTATTGGAATAAAAATATTGATTAAAAATAAAAAAAATAATAAAAAATTCTTTCATAACACCAATTAAGATCCAATAACCTTTATCAAAACCAATAATTATAAAAGTTCATCTATTCTTAAAACGACAACTCCACTTAGGTATTCCTTTATTCGTAGTAAAAAATTACAGTCATATCTCATGCATAAATTGACCCTAATGGCCTTATACCCACAGAAAATCATTCACCCATATTTTCACAAAACCTGCGAGTACCTTTATATAGATCAAGGAATCCCTACTAGAACGACCTTAATGCCCATCAGGTATTTTCAATTACAAAATCGTTTCATCCTGCAAAATTCCAATATTATTCATCCTAAGGGAAAGACATCCCGTTCAATAACCCAATATATATATATATATATATATATATATATATACACCAACTCATCCGATAACCTCCTGCTCAGTTTTCCAAGATCCTTAAACGCCACACAGCGTTGCACGTCTTCATCCCTTGTATAATGGAAAATCAATATCTTACAGACGTCATACATATATACATATACATTCTCGTATATAGGGACACTTGTTCAGATAATTGGTGTCATTTTGCACTGCAATTCAACGTATAGCCTCGACGGATATATAGATCAACTCATGTGCATTATTACGCCTAAAGCCATGGGAGGGAGGTTGGTATAGAGGATTGATATTCGGATGGACCGATGATTGCATTGGGTGGTCATATAGTTGTACGTATGTAAGTACGTACGTGTGTGATGTGAGGGGGTCTCATCATGATGATCCCTATGAACGTCGTTATACTGGAAGCGAATGATTGTTATTATATAACCAAGGGATATTATATCTACGTATCAATCTGTATGGTCACAATGTCATTATAAGTGCTTGCATTGTTCGTAATGTATATATTATACGTTATGATAGGAAATTCTGGGATGAGTTGAACATTTTTTTTTTTTTTTCATATTTTATTATTTAAAGTAGATCGGTTAGATCAGATAGTTAATTTAGATCTGATGATAACAGGAGATTGTTATAACGAGAAATACATACGTTTCGCATACACTTTGATATAATAGGTCGCAGTTGATAGTTGGGCGCTTCGTTGTCCTATGAATATATGTATGTATGTAAAGACAGTTATAGCTATCTGGAATTAAATTTATTCTCTCATCTGCTGTGCAATATCGTGGATTTAACTTTATCAACCTGAATTTAAAATGAGCAAAAAATAAGTACTTTTCTAAGGACAATCATATAAGCTAAAGGATGTGGTGAAATGAATAGATGAAATGAAATTACTGATAAAGGCAACAAAAATAGAAGAATATATTTGATCGTATGATACTAGGTAGATTTAAATCAATTTGAATTTGAATTGTTTAATTTAGATTATACTAGCATACTTTTAAGAAGTAAATCTATTCTTTTAAATAGATATTGATAAAATTACAATTACGTGAAAAAGATGCTATTAATTTAAAAATTAAATAGCCTTTATAAAGTTATATTCAGAATAAAATTGTTATTTAAATCCAATGACTTCTAACTTTATTTTATTGCAATTTTAAATTCAATAAATGAAATAATTTAATTTGCATATGCTATCAAATAATAGCGCAAATATACTTTTGAATTAAATTAAATTTTATAAAACTAGACAATACAAAAATCATCATAAAATTATTATCCTCAATACTTATAAAGACAGTCGTTAAAATCATATGTAATCAATGAAAAACGAAAGGGTGTAACAATGCAGGAAATCAAGAAAAGACCCTCTTTTCCCTTGTCGCACTCAAAAAAAAAAAAAAAAATGTAAAGCTGACATGACGTGAGATAAAGACAACCTTCATACTCGCGTTACCAACCCCAAAAATCCCTCATTAGAACTTGTGAAATCCGGTGCACTCGAGAAACGTCATATAGTCCATCCAGCTAAAATAATTGGGTACCACAAGATATCGGGGGTTTTGTCCAGTAGAAAAAAGGGGGGTAAGAGAAATAAGGGAAAGATAGCAATATATAGTAAAACGAGTCAAAGTTATACGAGAGACCCCTTCGGTTCCGTCGTGTAGTCGTCGTCCGTCATATGCCCGTATATATGTCTGGACAGCAGGCATAACCCCCCGTTGACTCGTCGTCGTCTCTTTCCCTCCCTTTCTTTCTCATCCGGCTGTCTTTACCCAGCATTCGCGTGCGACGAAACGTCCGAATCGTACAAAGCCTTTCTACAAAACCAGCGACAGAACTAGGAAATATGTCGAAAGAGTAAGAGAGATAGAGAGAAAAGAAAGAGTATGACAAGACGATTAATAATACGAGGAATATATATACATGTATGCGTGCATTTGGTGTATGAGAGACATATTATAGTAGGGTTGTCTACAATGCATAAAAGCATTAGTGATGTGTACGACAACTCCCCCTTATAATAAGGGGTTGTTACTTCAAGCTATATATGTATATACATATACATCGCTTGTATTTTGCTATTTTCGACTTTGAGATTTTTCGCGGCTAATATGCTATAGCGTGTTTATGGTACATTAATGCACTGATTTATATGCGGAAAATAGGTAATACGGTTTGTCATTGGATTAAGGGTTTGACATGATGGACTAGTGCGTTTAGAAAATGTATAATTTTTGAAGATACAAAATATTGTTGGATTAAAAGAGAATTTAATGATAAAAATAAATCTTTACTTTTTAAAATCCATAAGATAATTTAAATAATCTATTAAAACCACAGTTAAGAATCAGTGCAAGGGTTATTACCCATTGCCGTTTGCATACATCGGATATTAACGCTTTTCTCCCTATTTGCAATCTCAGTACACACATACACAATCATAAGACTATTGCACGTACTATTGCACTTCTCTTTAACGAACACCCATATGCTTCTATTCCATTCCATTTCATATATATACATACCAGTTTCGTATGAACATTTACACAATCGTAACCCAGACGCGCATATATATAGCAATAGTAGCATCAAAAGCATCATACGCAAATACGTATACATATATACTGTACCTCACGTACATACACACACATACACACACTTATTACCTAACAAGTTTGCTTGGTTTCACACCCTCTGAATATATATACCACGATTCACACGCACGTAAGCAAATATTATTGAAGTTCTCTCTCTCAGGGAGAGTAAGAAAGAGAGAGAGAAAGAGAGAGAGAGAACTTTGCAAGCTTCGAATGCAAAATCGAGCTTTAGAGAGAGAGAGAGAGAGAGAGAGAGAGAGAGAGAGAGAGAGATGACGATATATAGATCGTATCTTCCTTCTCCTTCATAAACGAGAGTCTCGTATACATATATACGCACGCTATATGTAGATTCCCTTAGCATTGAAGGTTGATAGAAATCGCGTCATTGTTAACAAGCACACCGCGAAATTACTTCGTCTTCAGTATACATACACAACCTCTCTCTCTCTCACTCTCTCCCAAGGTACCATCTCTATATACAAACATAGCCCATAAACTCTCCTGCGATTTGGAATTTAACGCGGAGGAGAGGTTTGACAGCTATGCTCTTCGTGCATATATATACACGCCTATTTGCCGAGTCCAATTTACCAAGCAGAATCTTCTTCTTATTCTTCTTTGATGGTTTGTAAACCTTCTCCTTTCTCCCCTCCTTCCAAAATCCCTTGGCATTTGAATTAAATCGGCAAATTGAATAAACGAAGATGAATGATGAGGCAAAGTTACGTGGATGAGGTGTTATGTGATTTATATATGTATAATGTGTGTGATGTCTCTTGGTTATTTTGTACAGTTATGTTTGGATTTTGGTGGATGAAAATCAAGAAAGTGATGTAAAATACGAGGGTGATATTTACTTTGATGTTTGAATGATTTTAAAAAGTGCAAATATTTATTGTGTATTTGTAGAAAGTAAGCGATTAAAAAAAAAAGAATAAATTTAGTATAGAAATTTATTCTGTTACATAAGATAATCATTTGAAACGTTTATAGTTTCATTACCAGAACATTATCAGAAGTAATTAGACTTTATAAATAGTCTTATCTCAAGTCTTGTTTGTCCACCATCAAACTCAATTAAGACGAAATAAAGTTGTTTCGAAAATTTTAAAATTTATAAAATCAACCTCTCTATCTCTCTTTCGAGGGATAAGAAACTCAAGCTAAATAAATGCTTCAAAGCGGTACTAAATTTACCATCTGTTCACCTATCTCACACATACTGTATGTATATTCTACGGTACCTTTTATAAGCGAACACAGTGTATATTGTATATATACTCCATTAGTGCGTATACCCTCTTGAATTAACAGTCTTTCGTTTAAAAAGCGTGTAACGTTCTCCAAAGAGAGAGAGAGAGAGAGAGAGAGAGAGAGAGAGAGAGAAAGAGATAGAGACAGATGAAAAAAAAAAAATTCTACCGCTTCCCAGATGATCGAATATACCTCACTCCCTACATAGATATATGTACAGGTGTGGTATATATACCTATGCACTCACGCGTGGCTCAGCGGTTGAAAAGTGTAAGAGGAAAATTCAGCCTGACACAGCGAGAGTGTAATAGACTTGCGTCAATCCGATAAAAAGGGGGCGGTACCCCAAAAACGATTTTCGTTGCGTCAGGTGATATTTCTTTCGTATTTCTTTTTTTTTGTGGTATATTTTAATAGATTCACACGGTCTGTGTTATAAAGCTACATGGGCGGCCAAATTTTTCATTTTTTTTTTTCAAGAAGGGTTTTTTAAAAGGATTTGAGTATAATGTAAGATTTTTGAAAGAATTATTGGATTTATTAAATTTCTATTCATAAAAGGATTGACTTTTTTAATGGGTAAGCATGAGTTGCAAATAATAAAGAAAGTCATATTTTGAAATTAAAATAATATTCTAATGGTATTTTTATTCTAGTATACTCAAACTTGTTAAATATTTGCCAATTATTAACGCGACAGCTGTTTTGTTACCATTTTTATTTCTTTTTTTTTTCTTATAACTCGGGCCAGTGTCAATTACCTGCAACTCTATAACTTTTTTATGTTGGTTTTATGACTTGGCATTTTCATATAAAACTAATTTTTAATTGTAAAATAAAACCGAAGAAATAATTGAATTTTTGAAAATTTAATATAAGTAATTTCCAACATCAACGTACATTGTAAAAAAAAAAGTAAATTCAAAAGCAGTACATACAAAATATTTCTAATTGGATAGAAGAACAATAAAAATTATAATGATCGTCTCTTCTTCATTTACTCAGTTACAACTTTTTTTTTATATGATTGTGTAAGCCAATAAAACAACGAATTAAATTGTAAATTCTTTGATAGCGGGCAGTTTACACACGTGTGTGTGCAACATTTTATCCCTTGGGCAACAACACACAACAACAACAACTACTACTACTACGGGGTGACATAAAATTAAGTTCTCAGGAGGAGCACTCATTAAAATGTCCTAATGCTATCTTAACTCGAATCGCTATTAAATTATAAATATTACGAGCGTCGTTTACACGTATTCAAATAATGTGCCTTTCCATTTTTTTTTTTTTTGGTTTCTTTGATCATTTTTAGGTAAAGAGTTTATGAACAACTTTTAAAATGTATTACATGATGTTTGCAGAGAATATTTTAATGATTTGTACTTAAATTAAATATCGTTATTTATGTAATGATGTAATTGATTATTAAAAATAATTTGACATTTAAGGTGTTTGCATACAAAATAACAATATATTCTTCAATAAATTTTGTTCAAAAAATATATTTTAATAAAAATTCGTAAACTACGTGAGCAATAATTTAAAAATAAGTGAATGGAGCCTCTTTAATTAATATATTATTATGCTTTGCAGCTCTCACTTAAATATTAACAAACATATTTAAATAACTGATGAAACTGATTTTGAAAGATAAATTACTATAACATAAGCATTAAGTTTGATAACTTTATTTTGCAATTACATATAACTTATAAAGACTAAATAAAGTTCCACACATCACAACATCAACTAAAAAAATAAAAATATGAAACTGAAAGTCACGATGTAAAAGAGAGTTGAAGAATGTATATTGTAAGTAATAGAGCTGCGGGTGCAGTGTATGGTGATTTACAACAAAGACTATAATATTGCACGCTATTAATCGAGCTTTCAAAGAAAATGACACCTCGACGTAGATTGCATGATTAACGAGTAGGTATTGAGCTTAAGTTTAGGTGTTCAACTATAGAGAAAGTTAATGTTAGGATTGAGTCATGACTTGAAAAGATGTGACTTAATTATTGCACACGATCTTTATATACAACTGTAACTCGTAAATATTGTATTTTTATATATATACCAAATGATCATTAAAGAAATAAGTATTTTAAATTTTTTTTCTTAATTTATTCTTAAGATTAAAGAAGTTTAATTATGTGTTAAATAATTTTTTTAAAATAATAACTCAACAGAATTTATGTTCAATAAAAAAAAAAAAAAACCCGTTTTCATAAAGATTTTTCATATTAAATTTCACTCTGAAGCTGCATTTCATAAAAGTTTAAAAGTTTCATCTTATAACCAGTTATAAACCACACAGTTTTCATTAGACTTATGATTTTTAATAAACTCATTTTCATTTCAATCAAAAACTTATTCACATTTTAAAGACTTGCATTTAAAATGCATTATAAAAGAGATATTAAAATTCGATCTTTAAAACGATACATCCTTACGATTTTACAGCATATCTGAACTTAATCCCAAATGCAAATGTACCTTTATATACTAAGAAAAAAAAACCTAAGGAAAACAAGTCAAGACGAATAATACTGTTAATACGTCACCGTGCTATTATATATACACCTAAAGTACTTGAGAGAAAGAAAGAGAGAGAGAGAGAGAGAGAGAGAGAGAGAGCGAGAGAGAAAGCCATGGCTGTAGGAAAGGAAAGGTAGGTGGGAAGGAGAAAGGATGAGGTATATAAGATCTCGTCTAAGAGCTCCCTTGGCCAATGGAATTTCGATTGGTCCGACCGTAGGGAAATTCACTCTACCCGCGACTCTCTCTCTCTTTCTCTCTGCCGCTTGATACGATATCCTTAATGCCTGACGTTTAATAAATTCCGTGGAATTGCCGCCGCCGCAGCAAGGCGAAGGAATATCCATCCACTCTCTCTCTCTCTCTCTCTCTTTCCTTCCACCTCTTCTTCGACTTCCCTCGGGATTTCCTTCTTCCGGTGAAGAAGCTGAAGAGCCTCTCTCGTATAGCTCTCTCCTTTTCCTCCCTCTCACTCTCACTCTATCTCTCACTTTCAAGGAGCGCTTCAGGCCTCAACCTTTCTCCCTATATATACTCTCTCTCATAAAAATATCATAGGATACGTATACCCCCCCTCTATATTCTCCCCACTATCCACCAAATCACTTTTCCCTTTCCTTTTAAACTCTTTTTCCTTCTTTATTCTGTCTTATTACGCCGTTTAAAAAGGCGCCAGTCTCAGATATACCTTCGGGAGAGGCCTCTTTATCATTTCGAGCATAACGAATATTGACGTGACGGCTTAATTACATGAACGTTCGATGGTGAATATGACTTTAAAGGATACCCACCACCTCCACCACCACCATCAACGATCAAAAATCTCAGTTGTCTGAAAGGCTTTCTGAGTTTATACTTTCACGTACAATTTTCGTTTTGAAAATTTTTCTCAATGCAATGTCCTTCCAGTACATCAAAAGATGAGACATACATTTTCAAGTTTATATCTCTAAAAGAAAATTTTTATTCTTAAACAACAATTTTTTTTTCAAGTACATACTAACATCTGCATATGTTTCAATAAAAGACAAAAAAAAAATTATCCTGAAAACGAAAAATTAAGTACATGCATCCTTACAATTTCTACCCCTTCTTCAATCAAATACCTTTCGCAACCCTGCTGTCGCACTTTAGCATACACACACCTTTACAAGCTTTCTCTCTCTCTCTCTCTCTTGCAAGAGAGTATTTAATTATCGGGATCGATCGCGCGTGCGCGTATATAGGTACGAGCTTAATCGGCTGGGCGTGAACGGACCAAGCGGACCGATGAAAGAGGCAAGTATTACCACCACCACGTCGTGGTAGTAGTAGAAGGCTTTTGAGGGCGACCTTGACAAATTGCGTTAGTGAGCCGAATAGAGCGAGCGAGAGAGAGAGAGAGAGAGGATGGTTGAAAAGCCCCTTTGTGCAACACACGCACCATCGATCCTTTCAGTTCCTGCCTTGTTTACTTCGAGATTTAGAGTGGATTTGCTACCTTGAGCTTTCATTACTCTTATCTTCTTTTTTTTTATTTTTTTACAATTTTGAGGTTTATCTAAACAACTGGGATTGATAATAGATGATGATATTGATTTTTAGGTAATGATGTGCACTAATTATTGATTTTCTTTAATTTTACGTGAAATTCAATAATTACTATGAAGTTAATTATTGTTCTTTAAATAATTGTAATACAAAGACGATCGATATCTTTTTATATAATAAAGCTTTTGTTTAAACTATACAAACTCTAGCTATTTTATAAACTTAAAAGTTTCTAAGTACATCCTTTGTTAGTAGGAAATAAATCTATCGCATTTGATACTTTAACTTAAAAACTTGTAATAGAAAGGAAGTGTAATAGTATATATAGGCTAAGGATACAGGAATTTTGCAAAGTTGCATAGTTAAAACCTTTTCTAAGGTAAACAAAAGAGTTAAAGGCGATTTTCTTTGACGTATATAGTGCGAGTTTCGTTAGAGTAGATGTTACAAGTGTATATACATACTCTTTCTCATTTTACAATGTTAAAACTTTAATTAATTTCAATGAAGAAAATGTGAACAATTTGAAAAGGAAAATAACATCAGATCGAAGTTTCTAGCAGATAAACGAGCCACCTAATTTATTATGTGCTTGCGAACGGAAAAGTCAAGTTACTTATACGCTTAACTTTTTCACGAGCGAATTGCTTTTATGCCAAGGGCATAAAAATGTTATTATATAATGAAGCTTGATACTTATAAAAAAAAAATCTATCTTAGAAAAAGTTTATAATGTACTGAAAACTTATTTAATATAACCTACATCTTTAATGTTATTTTTAACGATTGTACATTAATATTCATTAAAATTACGATAATTTGAAGTAGTACAATATGATTATACACTTCATGATACAATCATAAATATATTTTAAATTTATTTAAAAAATTACAATGCAAAACAATTTTTAGAGACCTTATTCATTAACTATATGGCTGTGTTTATACTGTTTATCTCGCCATATAGACACCGTGTTATTTTGGTAAATATAAAAAAAAACTATACGCAAGGCCTTTTTTTCCCTTAAAAAAAATGTAGGTGAGCATTTTTTCTAGGAAGTAACATACGCCAGTCCCGACAAGATACGAAAACAAACAGTTTGTACACAGGCCCATTTTTTCCTAGAATTAATGTAGGTGAGCGATTTTTCTAAGAATTTTTATAGGTTAGCCTATTATAACACTGCGTATGCATAGGCTCAGTATGTAGTAAACAAAACTCAGCTGTGCGGAAAAAGAAAAAAATCGATAATCGGTATAAAAACATCTGACTAGTTGGCAAATAAAAACTGCTAAATATATCAACTTTTTTTCAATAATCAATGGTAATTCGGCTGTAGCACTCAAAATTTTGAAAAGAAAAAATTGAACAACGTAATAATTCCAAAGAGTAACCATCTAGATACCTAGCACACGTATATATATTTGAAGAGATGAGAGCATCGCGTGGGCAGAAAAAGGGATGATGAACAAGCCTCTCTCTCTTTCAACCCCCGTGAAACGAGGCGCGGGAGAGGATGAGATTAAACGTGGCGGAAGAGGCACTCGGTGTGTACCCTATATACATATAGCCGCAGCACGTGAGGTATGAAGAGAAAGGGGACTTTACCAAGCGAAAAACCCCCGAAACGGTGATTAAGCTTGAAGGTCCTGTACGCATTGAGTCACGTGGGGGTGTAAGAGGGGAAGTGAGTCTTTGAGAATCTTTTTTTTTCTCTTTTCGAGCATAATTGGGCACAAGATTTTCTATGGCTCTGTAGTATTTTTTTTTTATTGATGCTCTGCTTTTCAAGATAGGACTTTTGCTTGATGTATATTGATTGGAAATAGGTAATTGTGATATATACTGTATATGTATAGAATTTTTTTTTGAGAGGTTCCATATTGAAATAAATAGTGATGTCTAAATAGGATATGAGAACAACAGTGTTTGTGTATGTCGAATTATTTTGTTTTGTACTACTTTATTTTACAGTACTTTACAAAAAAAAACGTGACATATTTTTATGTTGAAATTATATAATATTGAAACAAATTTATTTATTGAGTAACTATATTATTCAACTAACCGATAGTTGACTATCTTATCTTCTACTCTCATCTATATAATATTCTTTCATCAGGTCCTTCTTCTAAGCCTATTATTTTGTCATCTACGCCACTCACCAAGGACAAACATTGTCTTTCTCTTTTTTTGTTTGTGCTTTTTGTCGTTCCATCACACTTTATCTATGTCAAGGAATAACTGTATATTATTTTTCAAGGAAAATAAGCATTTTTATTTTAAAAGTAAATGATAGTTTAATAACCAAAACTTTATTTATAAAAATTTAAGAAATGATAATTTTTATCAGCATTAAATAAAAGCATTTGGATTATGTTTATCCTTTGGTGGAAATATCTCGTATTCCAATTTGTATGAATTTTAATTAATAATATTTTTTAAATAAGTAATTTTAAAAAAGTAATTTATTAATTTTAATAAATTTTATATGTTTTCAAATGAAACTTACGATGAATTTTAAAGAAATTGGAAAAGCCATTAATAGAAATTAAATTTGGAATCAGATTTCAATCTGAATTTCAGTCTATATCATAATTATTTTTATATTGCGCGATCTACATATACATAGAACTATAATTTTTAAACCTTTTTTGACACTTCACTTAGTGTATTCCAGGCAACGACTCGAAAGCTTATAAAAACGGTATACACCAGGAATCGAACCCAGAACATTTGGATTAACGAAACCTACGCTTTACCATCTAAGCTACATCTCAAGCCTTCTATATTATAATTAATTTTAAAGCTATTGGTCCATTCGCGAATGTGAAAGTTTCCTTACATATTTTAATCCAACAGAGATAGATAGCGAATCATTAAATATTTAAATATAATTTACTAAAATACATACATAAAAATTTCAATTAAACGTTGATAAGAATATTAACCGAAAGTAAAATGAACAAACCTTTAAATAATTTATACTCAAAAATATCAATTTGATACAAGTATTAAAAAGAACTGCAAGCATTTATAAATTTAATAAGAATCGCACAAACAAATACTAAATTCCACGAATAATAAAATTAAATCATTGATATTAGCTTCAGAAATAAAGAAAGAAAAAGATATGAAAAAAAAAGAAAGATCCCTGGAATGAATCATATTTTTCTCGCCTCCCTCGACATTAAATCAGTATAATAAATGAGACAAGCCGAAAATGAGAAACAAAAGCCCAAGCCTAAAATTCCATAACCACCACCACCACCACTACAAGACAAAAACTTATCTTTCTCTATATCCATAAGTAAGTCATCTGATCCGTCGACGTAATCATAGTTTCGCGTGCAAAGAAAAAAAAAGAAGGCCTCTCTTCCAAAAACTTTCCTTATCCAATAGCAAAAAAATAGAATGAAATCTCATTTCTCCGGCAACTAAACCATTCTTTTTTTATTTTTCTATTAAAGAATCCCACTTATTGGTTGAGAGAGGGTTTGCGTATACCTGCCATAAATTCCTCCAATATTTATGACGCATAGCCTCAAATGTATACATATATACACACACCAAAAACGCAGTATCGCACACTATAGTATAGAAAAGGAACCTTCTCTCTTTCTCTCGCGTGCGACGACCCTCGTTTTAGTTTCCCCTCTCGGAATTTATATCCGTATATATATGCCAGAGGAGCTCGATGCGTAAATTGAAGAAAAAGAAAGATAGAGATAGTAGGAGAGAGAGAAAGAGAGGATCTGGACACGCGATCCGTAGATTCGCGTTTTATTCCACCTGACGCGCTATATGCGGTATATATACTCTACTACATACTATACTCGGTTCTTCTGTTCAACTTTTTTTCCCCAGCTGCTATCTCTTGTACAGTAAGCATGTGCGTGTATTTGAGCTGCCTAGAAGATGGCCTGTCTTGTTACGGGAACGATCTTCCGCTTGATACTGATTTTTTTTTCTTCTTACTATAAGAGAGCTCTTTCGTGTGTGTGTCTGGCTTACTGTTGCTTCTACTGCTGTTGCTGCTGTTGTGAAAATCGTTGAAATAACGTTGACGTTTTGTTAAGGTAAAATTTGGTGGATTTTCAGATTTGATTTTAATTTTGTAATTTTAATTTGGTATCTTTAAGTGGAATGTTTAAAGATTTTTCGTGACTTTAATAAGAAAAAAATAAATATATAATAATATCATGTATATTCTTGATTACATAAATTAAATGTATACATCAAAAGAAATAAGCATACTGTCAACATGACAAATTATTGATATAATTTTAAATTCGTACACTCTACTTACATCAAAAACATTATTATTACGAAGCTAACAATTTAACTTTTATTTATATTATATTTCTTTTAACAAAAAAAAAAAAATAAATCAAATAAAAAACTATTATTTTTTACAAACTTTTTAATCAGCATTACTGAATAATCAATTCAATCATTAATCAGAATACATATATAATCCATTCCAATCAGATATGATACATTTGTCAACCTGTACCAATTCGATCAAAATCTATATAAAAATACAAATTAAAAATGAACCGCGTACATCCAATAATTACAAGCTTCAGAAAATTATCTTCAACAGCCTTAAGCTCAAAACAGAATTAAAATCATTTGCAACTATTTCGCTACCGTAAACTATATACCTTCTCAATAATAATTTTATCCATTCATCTCGATATCCCAGACTTCATCTCAATGTCATGTACACATTATATGCCTCAATCTCCAAAGTCATCTATATAAGGTACATATACATACCCATCATAAAGTACAACTTATATACCATATCTATGGCCTCCAGGGTTCTCGACACGTCGATTGCACGTATTCTCTTCTTCATTTCCTTTCTTTCTCGTTCATCTTCCTTACTTATATCCCCTTTCGCTTTCTTTATGCATACACACATACATACGCCCTATGTAAGTCCACTTCATTATATTCCGTCTGGCTAACGATATACACACGCATTCTCCAACGCTGTACACTCTCATACTCACTCATCATGCACTTGTCCTATTCTAATTTCTTTTGATCGACGTACCTTGTACCTACATGCTCTCTTGTTTTTTTATTTTTATCTTTTTTTTTTATTCCACGTCGTTGTTGTACATAACTACACTCATTGCTTGAGTCATCGTTATACCCTCAAATGTGTCTAGTCTGTTACCATCTCGTTATACCACATGCTTTTACTTATAAAAAAATATTGAGTTCTTTTATTCATAATATTCAAGTATCTTGAAAATTTAGTTTGTTAACGAGCTTCAAGTTCTAAAAACTATAAAAGTTTCAGAAATAAGATATATTTCTTATTAAAAATTTGAAAAAATTTAATTCTTAACTTTTATTTAGTCAACTAACAATGTACAATATTACAATTATTATGAGTTTCCTTAACTCCATAAAATTTTTAATAATACTATAATACTTTATCGCAAGCACAATATTAAATTGCACTTCATACATATCCCACTTAATAAAAAATAATAACATTATTTTTTTTTTAATCCTTCATCACAACTCACTAATCATTTAAACAGTAGTCAACTTCATCTTTGAATATCAATATTCACTATACTATTTCTAGCATCATCTCATAGTCGTATACCTACAGACTGACATTTCTCTAGCTACACACATATACATCAGTCGATTATCTGCAGGATCGTCACAATAACCGTCCATCCATGTCTTCCTACTGATTGCGCTCATGCTACTGCAACTCTTGGTATGTATATATACATATATACACGTTGTTATCTTCTGCTTCTGTATTCCTTCGTCCACGTCCATATCTCGGTTGCTTATACGAATGCAAACATGTATTATTTGCATGTTTAACTCAGAGAGTATTGTTTGATCAAACATTACATATTTTGTGCAAAATTATAAAAGACTTTTGTACATACATCTTTAGGGTAACTTAAAAATTTTAATTATAATATATGTATAATATAAGTTATGAATTATAGATACATTTTAAATAGATTAAAATGTAGATTATCATTTTATTCTTATATAGTTTATGTGTAGTTTATTCTTATTGTTGTAACATAATGCACTTATTAAAAAATGATTAAATATGCTACTTGAATTTTTAATATTTTGATTGCATCCAAAATCAATCCATGTCAGAATTATCATCAGAAATTAACATTAAACACTAAATAATCTTAATGTTACTTAAGATATCTGTATCCACGTTTAAAAACTTATTTGTGCATTCAATCAAGCACCCAGCAGCATACTGAAACGTTGCACAAACGCCTATATTTAACGCTATTCCTCCAGTCTCAAGTAAACCCAAGAGACACTCTCACCTGTAACATCCACTACCACTACCACTTGCCCATGCTATCAGTTGGTCCATCTATAGTCACCAACATAGTCAATCCCTCTTCTTGTCGCCCTTACTCCTTGACAAACTCTCTCTCTCTCTCTCTCTCTCTCTCTCTCTCTCTCCACACCTTTGATCCCTTAAAGCTCTCACACAGAGAGAAAGTGACTCAAGGTATGCCACCACCAATCTACTTCGTCAAATCGAGAGCCTCTTCAAAATCGAGTGTACCACCATCTCACACATACACACACACACACACACACATACAGACACATACAGAGTACGATTGATCAGAAATCTTCATCATTGACGCGGAATTGACATCGTCGTTGGCCCGCAGGCATCGTCTATAGTTTACCCTTTCTCGCGACTCTCTCTCTCTCTCTCACTAGTTCACCGCTTCGGTAATTGGACGCGGAACAAGGAATAAGGATATAGAAGTAGGAGAGTAACGGAAGCGTATATATATAGAGAGCAGAGCAAATTGAAAGGACTCGAGGCGCGGTCTCTTTCTCTCTTCGTGAAACGAGCAATCAGCCGAGAGAGCCGTTGACGTTTCGCTTTTGCTTGACACTCGATTCGTTTCTTTGTTTTCTTTCTCTTTTTTTTTTCTTTTTCTTTTCTTTTACCTCCCTCACTCGTCTCGAGAGTTTAAAGGGCGGATCGTTAACACTTTTAGCAATTCTCTCTCTCTCTCTCTCTCTCTCTCACTCTCTTTTTTATATACGTTTGACTTGCTGTCGTTTGGCACGTCTTTTTTTTTGGCCTGGATTTAATTAACGCGCCCCACACACACACACGCGCGCGCGCGAACTGTTCGATTGTTTGATTGCGAGCCGTCAGTGAATGCACTCATTAAAGTTCACTGCGCCTTACGTCGAGCAAGCTATGTATGATTGTAATAGCACATACACAGACATTTGTGTGAAGTGATTGATTTTTTTCGTTTGAATAATAAATTGAGTTTGGGCGTTAAAGTGAAGATCGAATGATCAAGACTTCATGAAATTATTTGACACAAATATCTTAAGATAGAATTATAATTGAATTTAAAATAATTTTAAAGATACATTTTTATTCGTTCAACAAAAAACATGAATTATTTTAGCTGATAATTTTAATGAAATTTAAATAGTAAATAATAATTCAAACTTTAATTTGCATAAATTTAAGAAAAATCTCCCTTTCAATCACCTACAAAGGCTCATATCCTTCCTCATCTTCAATTGTATACAATCATATACGAAAGACATCAATGATCGAGTAAATCCTACACCAAAAGCAAATAAAAAAAAGAAAAGAGAATGACTAAAGAAATAAGTTTTACACAAGGAATAAATTTAGTCCTTCTTAACTCCTCGCGGGCATTTTTCAGCTATACTAAAGAAAAGGTTGAAGACTCGCTTATGAGCACATATTCGCATATATACGACACGCGAATCATTACTTGACGACTTTTGCCAAGAGAGCAAACGAAGAGGATGCAAAAAAAAAGAAGAAAGAAAGAATAACGATTATATGCGTATGGACATGCCAAGAGGTCCTTGCCCGCTTGGGTCCAGTAAAACGTCGAAGTCATTCTACCAGCACCAAAGAGAAAAAGGGATGAGTATAGTATAGTATACGTTCGTTCGTACCGACAGCTGTCACTCATCGCCGGTATAACATAAGGGTGAAAGAGGAGCAAGTTGGAAAGGGTAAGGTATATGTGTATGTATATGTACGACCGCACAAAAGGCTCTGGATCGGGCATCGTTTATTAATGAAGCCGGAATCGGTACGTCGGAAAATCGGTGAGCTTTGTTATACACACAGTTCAGAGAAGGATTGTACTTTAAAGAAAAAAAAAGATCAACTATATCTACATATATAAATTGTCGTTGTTATTTATCCGCGGATATGGTCTCACAATATAGTGCTATTATCACTTATATTTTTTTTTTATGGTTTCAAAGCTGTAAATTATTATACATTTCAGGCGAATGTACGTATATAATATCGATTGATATTTTTTGTTGCATAAAAGATCGTCGGTGTACACGTTTATGCTTTTCTGTATATATTATATTCTAATGCTTAGGATACATTACTATGTGTTGTTGGATGATAGGTGAGATCGGCTGACATTGATATTGGCATGATATATCAGTAAACGTGTGATGCATAAAACGCATGACCATAGCTGTATAAAGCTCAATTTAATGTTCGTGAGATAGATCGAGCTTGGTTTACGACGAATATGATTCATTTTGAGTATTTTGTAATATCTATATAGGAATGGAATTACCGTCTATTACTGATTTATAGTTTGTTTTTGAAAGATTTTATTAGATTTGAGATTTTGATGTTTATGTTATGTAAATATGAAGATTTTTAATTTGTTTTATGAAATACAGATATAAAAACAAATATAAATTATATAGAATTGATTACAGCAAGACAGTATGTATTATTTAAAATATAATTTAACTAGAATTAAATCTTAAATATCATTACAAATTTTAACCTGTATGGTATAACGTCATCAGATTGTTTCTTTAGCATCCTAATTGCACATCAAGCACCGTCATTATAATTCATATAACGTCACAACAAAGATTCGGTGTATCCACTTAATCGCAAGATATATATAACTTCAAAGCAACGACTATCCAAACGTCACACATAAGATAGCACTTCAAGATGATCCAAGACACCACCAACAAACAAATCAGATATCCTCAACAGGTCGGCAAATCTTGTTGTGCATATAGCATTATATATATATAGCGTTAGACTCCTCGATAGATCGTCGCATTACACATCTGATATTCTATACCAGTCGCAGCTAAATTGGAATTACGTATATATAGGAGAACAGAGAGAAGAGTAAAGAGGAAGGGGATTGGAAACGTCCATCTTAGCCCAGGTTTCCAAGCAGGAGAGAGAGTAGCAGTAGCAGCAGCAGTAGGATTAATTTACGGGGATAAAGCGCAATTAGTCCGTCGCGTCACTTGGCACAATTAACCGTATACCTACACACACACACACACACACTAACATCCCGCAATTGCATCTTGGTTCTCTCTCACTATCTCGTATACCGGCTGCGTCCTCCTGCAACGCGTCCATTACTCGCACTTGCACGTGCCCTCCTTCTGCTCTTCTCTTCTCTCTTTCTATAGCTTATTCTGGCGCAACTCAATGTGACCAGTAAATCTTTGGTATACCACAGCAAAACCGTAACCTTCACCTTCTCGCACCAAGCAAGACTATCAGGTAACCTTTAGCTTACACAAGATTCTCTATAACACTTTATTTTTTCTCCTCCTTTCTTGCTTCTTGCGTGACTCTCTTAACGGGTCGCATAATTGAGAAGCTGTAAAAGGTGTTAGCAAAAAGTGCTGACTGTACCGTAATTTTGTGATATGAAACTTTGGATATATATGTATACTACAGTAAGCTGTTTAAAAATGAAAAATTTATTGGTTTTTGTTAATGAAGCGTATAGGTGAAATGATATTAGTGCCATTTAAAGAAATAAAAAATAACAATAAGATTCCTGAACTAAATAAATAATAAAAAAAATTTATTTATATAATATTTTTACTAAAGTTATTTAAAGAATAACATCGGTAACTCAAATAACAAGATTATTTGTTTTTTTCTTATGTTAAGCCGTTTTGACACTCTATTGAACATATTTCAGCAAGTAAAAGCTCGCGCAATTGCTTATAGCTGATACACGGTAGAAATCGAACTCACAACATGTGAATTACAAAATCAACATAGTATCAAATAAGCCATTCTACTCTCAGGAAATATAATCATTCTATATAATTTTAAAATATATACTTTAAATAAAATTTGCTCTTTAGTTGAATCTTATAAAGCTTACTGAATAAAAATACTCGAATTGTAAATACTCTAAGATATTTATTTATCAATTTTTTTTAAAAACATTGAAGTAGATCTTTTCTTGTACTTTTTCTGTAACTCATGTCAAAGTTTTGAATTCATCCAACTTAAAAAAAAAAGGTACAATAACACAATAGTAGTTGAGCGTCACAAAATAATCGCTCGATTATTATCTCTCCAATATAATATCTACCAATCCATATTTTGACACGCGAACTCTCAGCTTCTCTATAGCTAGAATATACACACGAGTCTAAATAAAACAGCGCTGACAAGACTTATATTTCTTTCCAATCGTCAAAAGTCTAAAGCAAAAAGAAAAAAATAAAAAAAAAAGATCTTTGTCATAGAAAATATCCTAGTCAATTGGGGGTCTGAAAGATCTGTGGTATACAATATAACAACCGCAAAAAAAGACACAAACGCATTCATAGGACTGGTCAATCGTCCTATCTTTCTAAAAATTCGCTTCGCAAGTGTATACACACGCAAATCTATTCACAGTTTCATTTCATCTTTCCAGTCCATATGTTACATGTATTTATCTAAACTTATATAGACTTATTCTCTCGTATCCCTTTTTTTTCTTGCATCAAAGAACAATATAACCAGCCGTGACGAAACCTTGATTTTTTCAACAATATCGCACCTGCGGACATTATGAAGAAGAAAGAAAAAGAGAAGCAGTCGAGAGAAGAATATGGTTTTGCTTTCTGCACGCGATTATTTCAAACACTGTCCATGCGCGACTTTACGTGACGAATAATAGCAATAGAACTAGGTTTCGAAAAACTATTGTAGGACACAAATAATTGCTGTGTGTTGGTCTAATGATTAAATTTGAACTTGAGAAAATATGATTGTTTGGACGTTTGAATGACTCTACAAAAAAGTATTGAAGCTGGAGTGATAAGTGAGTGTACTGAATTTTTAATGAGTGTTATGTATAGATATAGATGGTGTTTTTGGTAGAAGAGATCATATTTTGTTTGATGTATGAGAAGAAAAAAAATAATATTCTTTAAACTAAATACAAATGTGTACTTTAAATCAGAAGTAAAATTTTTCTACATTACTTTTTGTATTAAGAACGTGTAATCAAAACTAATGAATGTCATATATTGACGATTCGTATGTACAAATAATAAATTCCAAAATCTCGTCATATGTCATTGAAACGAAAAAAAATAAATAATCAAAAACTTCAATAATTTGAAAAAAAATGCTTCTACGAAATTTAAGGTAGTTTTATTAAAATTCTCACTAAAACTCTTAATTTGTTTCCAATATCTTGACGACGAAAATCGTCTCAAATATAAGTTCCAGATGAAGAAATGGATAATGACGTCCGGTCGCAAGATCAGAAAATTCAGGTTGATGGTATAAAGGGAAAAGAAAAAAAAAAGTGCACTCGTATATTATTCCGTGAGACTCATTTCAAGCAACGCGCGACGCCTTTCTCAAAACTTCGACGCGCGCAATAGATGGATCATTTGCGTGACAGGCATCATCATCTTTTCTTTTGACTCTTCCTTTTTCTCTCTCTCTTCCTTTTTCTTTCTTTCTTTCTTTCTTGCACACACGCCCTCGGGTGCCGAATTTTGATCACGAAATATACCTCTCAGCATCTTTTGTGATGGAGTAGCTTCTCTCTCTCTCTCTCTCCTTTGACTTCCTTCTTGAGAATGAAGTCGCGCATTAAGTGTATTGTACTCTTGCGTCTTCTCTTTCTCTTATGAAATTCTCACCTCCTCCTCCTTCTGATATTAAACCAAGACAATAGCTGACTCATAGAGTAATAGCATTTGGCTGTGAAATATATATGACAGTATTTTTCTTGCACGGTAATTCGTGACTGTGTAACACATACATTTATACACATAACAATAAATTGCAAATAAATTATTCAAAAAATAACTAACCATGCACAAAATTTTAATTCCAATTCATTTTTACTCTAAAGTCTTTTATCGCATCAAAACAAAAGTCTTAATTACCAATAAAGCATAAATCAGCCCCCACTTATTTTGTCGAAAGTCAAATAGCACAGCTTAGCATCAAATAATCTCTCACGCTCTTCCTTACTTTCCACAATCCTCCTATCATCCTGCAAAAGCTTTCGAGCTCCTGAAACCAATAACTGAAAATTACATTATCAACTCCCTTATTCTCATAGAGCTAAGGTCACGCTCTTAAATACGTCCCACGAATGAATTATTTATCTAGTCAGAGGGTATATGAGATCGTTGCTGCATAAGTGCTATCTCGTACCAAAAAGCCTCCAATGAGAAAGAATCATTAATCACGAGCTGATCGAGCTTTATTGTGCATTGGCTCGTTTAATTACAACTGCGACGGGCGTGTCTTTCTTTTTTTTTTATTTTCTTTTTGAACGTCGTTCTTGAAGAGCTATAAGATTTTATAAGAAAAATTTCTTGATTGGGTGGTTATTTAAGAAAAATTTTAATAGTCAGTGATGAATTTTGCATCTCGTCCTTCTATAAGCTTGATACAGAACAGTACAAGTCCCTTCCTTACTTGGGGGATGATCTCAATAAGACGAAGGCTTTATTAACGCGATAATAAGACCTCGAGAGCAAATGAGATTTTATCTCATTCTAAGTGGATTTTTTTCTTTGCAAAAAATAGATTAATGAGCTTATGCGTAAAGTTTTCGTGAATTAGATGATATTGTTTATATTCGTATTTATATATAGTATGTGTGTGTCTTAAGTAATTTTTTTTTTTTCAGACATTTTTATCAAACGATTCTTTCTATCTAACGTTACTAAAAATCAAACTTGTCTTTAAAATAATTTTCAAAGAGAAAACTAACTAATAAACATACTATTTTTAACAAACATAAATTTTAGAAATTTTACCTATTACCATATGGCTTGTAAAATCATTATATATATATTCTCCTCATAATATCAACTCAATATACATTTCAACGAGTAGTCATCGTATTCGACAAAAATACAACGATATTTATATTATGATGTAATAACTTTAAAAAACACTATTAACTCCATATGCTGACTAAAAAAAAAAAAATCAATAAATAAACCGAACAAATGATTCTAATTATTCTCAAGGTTCGAATACCAAACTCAACGATCGACTAGAAAAAAAGGAAAGTGAGAATAATATAAGTTTTCTCCATCTCTTGTATATATACGAAATCTTGGGCGCGAGCCGAGTATATAAGCCTGCTGGCATCCAATATTCATAAACACGGACCCACAAGTAAATCAGTCTCTCTCTCTCGACGAGGTAAAAGATATGTGCGTTCGGTAAACCAACATGTGTGTCTGTGTGTCTGTGTGTGTGTGTGTGTGTGTGCCCTTTGACGGGTCGGCAGTTTATTGGCTCGTTTGCGCGCGTTCGCGAGAATTAGCTGCCAGTTCCGGGGTGAAGAGAAAAAAAAAGAGAAGGAGAAGGAGGAGAAGAGTTTACAGGGCGTTGGTTTTGTAAACTATCGTATGGGTCTTGTAAAAGAGAGTTACGCTAAAGGTATTGGAGAATCTCTCGTGTATCATGAATAAAGGTTGGAGGGGGTTATTGGGTTTTCTTATTTTTAACAGGAGGTTTTTGCACGTGTAATAAACGATGAAATTGCATGCAAAGTGGGGGTCTATAAAATTATTTTTTCTTTTAAGTTATATGAAGACAACTTTATTTGAGGATGAAAGTTTCATGTAACTCAAACACTAATTTTTTTTTTATTTTTTCTGGTATTTGCTGAACACGTGTGTATTTTTTTTTTCTGTTGGCTTTTAACACGGTAGATGATTTAATTTAATTTTATAAATTACGTTAGTATGTATCGTAAATATTTTTACACTGTATTGCGTTAACGAATGATTCACGAGCCATTCAAATTTTACTTTTAAATAATCATGTTCAAGTAATACAGTAATTTCACAGCTGTAAATCATTAAAATTAAAAAAAAAAAAAATTTAAAAGACCTCTAGTACATCTCAAGCAGTTCTCATTTACATCATCGAGTCTCTTTTACGCGTGAATGTTAAAAAGATAAATTTCTATCCACAACACGAGGGAGAAAAAGGTCGTAAACATAGTAAAAGCTGAATAGACTCTCAGCTTCTTTTTTCCCTTCCCATATATACACTCTAGCGTCCTCAATTACACGGTAAAAGAGAGTCGCCTCATATCTCTCTTATATATGCTGCATAGCAATTAAAAAATAAAAAGAAGAGAAGTAAAAAAAAAACACACCACTTGAATTGGTAAAAGTACGAGTCAACCAGTCAAGAGATAAGCATGAAAAGTAATCAGGATAGCGAACAGATATCTCAGATATAGTTGAAAGTACGACTCTCTGTCGTCATTAATTAATTAATCCAGACACCCGTTGCCGAAGCATACTTGAGCACCTCGCTGACGACGACGACGACGACGTGTCGCGAGTTGGTAACCGCAGACTCCGGATGAGGATGTACGGTTTGGAACTGAATTTCACACCGGATATATACGCGATCAACTGGAATTATTTAGTATATGAAGAGGAATCATTGAGTTTCTATATAGGTACAATTCTGATGCAAATCTGGGAAGACTTGCTCTGTATCTACACAGGTTTTTAGTTATCACATTTTTATTTTTTATTTTTTTTTAATTGATAAAATAGTTGCAATTTTTAATTATAACTTCCCAATATTTAATAATTTTCTTAAACTGAAAATTTTTTTCATTTTATTTTAAAAGAAATATGGTTATTCTTGAGACTAATGTTAGTAACTTGCTTTTTACTGACTCTTGGAACAAAATTTAGATGAAGAAAATGAGAAAAGAAAAAAATTAAGATGAAAAAAAAATGAGTAAGAGAAGAATTAAGACAGTATCTGACACGACAAAAAAATTTTACGCTGAGAAACACTCTTTCACCCAGCTAATTATTTGCAATTTTCTCTTTTTTTTTTTTTTCTAATTATCATACTTGCTTCTGATTATCTTTTATTTTACTTTACAGAAAATGTATTTAATTTATTGTGACGCAATTATTTCATTATTTTCATATTATATTGTATTAAGTTGGAATAGCTAAGTCGTGAAAGTATTTGACTTGGTAATCTGTAGATTGAAGGGTTCGATTCCCGAGATACGCTGAAATATACTCCGTAGAGTATCAAAGGCCTTATTAATTAAAAATTCATATTATAATGTATTGCTCTACGTATTAAGAGGTTAATTATAAAATACAATATCGCAAAAAATTTTAAAATAAAATGCATTGCTCAAGAACATTAGATTATATATTTTTTGTGCACTCTAAATTAATAAAAAAAAAAAAATAATAATGGAAAAAATTCGTGAAGCTCAAAAATTTAGATCGATACATGGCTGAAATCGTTATGATATAGCAAAGCCTATGCGTGCCTGTATGCGTGCAATTTTTTGATGGTAAGCACCGAATAAGCAATATGAAAGAGAGGGAAGAAAGTAGAAGGCGAATCAAAAGAAGAAAGTGAAAGGGAAAGCACGAATGAACAGGATAAAATGTTGGCATGGAGGCCTGGGATGACAAGGAAATTGCTATGAATTAGCAAATTGCCTTGCGTTAAATTTCCGTTTCTCTTCCTCTTTTTTTTTGCAAGCGATTTATCATATTCGGAGAAGGATTTCGATGGGATAAACGTTTTATTTGATGCTTTTCTCGAACAATTTTATCGAGAAGCTCTACTATGAGAAAGTGTAAGGTAGATTGATTGATGTTTTTTGATGCTATACATTTATATATAGCCGGCTTTAGGTAAGAATTTATATAATAGCAGGGCCTTAAGCCAAATATAAGCTATGCGAAAAAGGATATATTTGAAATATTTTATTTTTAAGAACAAAAAAAATTAAAAACTCAAAATGTAAGCTACTTATCGTTACAATACGATTGTTTGTAATTCGCATATCTAATGAATGATAGTTGAGATCGTGCAAATTTACAATAAGACCCAGAAGTGTCATCAATTCCTTATGAGAGTTTCAAGAACACTAACATGAAGACTCACATAATTTCACTTTAACAACTTCATTAATTTTCATGTGCTTCCCCCCCCCCCCCTCCCATATACGATCACCATCAAATTACAATAAGTCATAAAATAATAGAGTTAGCTATTTACATATTATTATATTATTTAATGGTAATGCATCTATCATAAAAATATCATATTGAATTCTAGTAGAGTTCATTTAAATTTTATCGTTAATGCTGACTTTGTACAATTTAGCTTAACGTTTTGGTATATATAACATTTGTTGTAAAGTGAGAGTATAAAAGAGAGATGCAAGCTTTTGGAAGAGATAGTTATATATTCCAGCAGATGTAAAGCACAAACAGCAAAGTTTTCAGACAAGATAAACAAATTAAACTGTTTACGTCGGGTAATCCACTGCATATTCAACAGAAACCCGTAGTTTGTACGTTTTACGTATATACATATTCCAAAAACCTAGAATATCTCTCTTTCTCTCTCTCAATGTAGTTTCTCTCTTAGTCTCTCTGTGAGAAAATGCATACATGAGCAAAAAAGCTCGCATGTATATACAAAAACCAAAATAAAAAATTCCAAATAAAAACAAAAAACAAAAATGTTGAGTAAGAGCAGCAACACACAAACACACACATACACAGAATAGTGTTTTTTTCGCAGCGTTAACATTTGCCCAGCCGCTTAGTAGAACAAACAAAGCCGATTCCATTCGGCGTTTATTAGCGCGCGCGCGGGGGAGAAGAGAAAAAGAGAGAAGAAAATCCTCATTTGTATACGGCGCGCCGGGGTTTTGTTATATTTATTTTTGCGAGAAAAAAAAAAAAGTGTACAGTAGCATAAAACGAGTGGAAAGAAAAATGAGAAAAAAAGAGAGAAAGATAGAGAGAGTTGTTGAACAGCGTGAACGTACGAAATGGACTGAAAGTTGATGCAAGCACTACACTCTGTTTACATTGAAGATTTTTCGCTTTCTCGGTATATCAAAAAGTTAAGGGTGAGGGATGAGTGAGTGAGAGAGCTTTTCATTAGGCGCGCGCGCTGAGCCGCGAAAACAAAAATGTACGTCGGGAATCGTGCGGAACTCTGTGTGTGTGTATGTATGTATTGTGTGTATTGATTTGACTTGACTTTATATGGTGAAAAATATGAGAGCAATTGGTAGCAATATTTTCCACCTTCTCCTGTATAATAAAGTGTACGAGCGAAATTTCACGGTATTTGCATAACTCTGGAAAAACGGACGATTGTATAGCTGATGAAGCTATTTCTTTTATTTGCTTATTTATTTTCTTTATTAAAATACGTAGAAAAGATTCATGGTGATAAATTTTAATAATTATACTTATTTATAGACGAAGAAAGTAACAAAAGCAATTAATTATCAAGTCACAATTCATCAAACTTAATCTATTTACATTAAGTAGTTTAAGTCTAATTAAAGACTATTAAGTAATTCTTTAAAATTGGCAGATAGATTAATTTACTTAAAATGCTAAGTAGACAAAATTAAAACGCAAAGCTATAATATATAAAAGCGCGCAAAATCGGCAATTTAACGATAAAATCACCTTTTCTCCCATCTCATTCCCAATAAACTTCCAGGGAAATGAATCCTCGCGAAATATATTAGAGCAATCGACGCCAAAGGAGGTGCTCGCCACGCGAAATCTTACCTCTTGCCCTGAGAGAGAAGAGAAAGATACGAAGGAGGAGAAGGAAAGGAGGGTTATAGCGTCCTCTTCTACGCGGGCGTAATTCACGTTTCATTGCCCCATTGTTTAAGATAATTGTCGCATAAATTTACCTCGCTTGTACCCCTCCCCCCACTCCATTCATTTGGTATCCCAATCACGGCGCATCTTGAAGTGCGGATGAGAGAGGCCGCAGGGGAAAAAGCAAAGTGAGAGAGAGTCTGAGAAGGTGATAGAGCAGGAAAGAGGATGGCCTTAAGGTATAGTATATACACGCAGTCTCGCGAGTGAGAGAAAGAGAATTTGCCATCGTCGTTTTCGAGATGATTGATATTTTGAGAGCGGCCATAGTCTTCTTTCACTCGCGACGTTAGCTCGTCTTCGTCCCTTCTCCTTGAAGGCAAAAGCAGATGCGCGCGTTCGGCTAACTGTTATACTGCAGCCGATATTATTTTTCTCTGCAGCGCAGCCCACAAATGCCAAAAGCCTTAAGCTATATCGGCTTGTGCTCTTCGACGAATTCAGGGGTATAGGGCTTTTTTTTTCAATGTGGTATATATACAAGAAAGTTTTTTTCTCCTTTCTTTTGGTTTGAAGAGAAATGATTTACGAGACATGGGGCTTTTTTTGAGTTTTTTGTTTTCGAACAATTTTCGAAATTGAAATGCTGTAGTAGAATGAAGAGTGTATGTATGTATGTATGTATGTGTGTAGTATATAGTATGCTTTCTTGGTTCTTCAGAAAATTGTTTGTGAGAGAGGATATCTCGTATATTTTGAAAATTCGTAAAAATATATAGTTTTGTTAAATGATGGTTTGGATTTTTTGTAGTAAATGAAAGGATACTAATAAATTTTGAAGATAATAATGATGATAAATTTTAAATTTATAAATTTATAAAATTGATAATTTTTGTAATGGAAGATCGATTGAATAAAAGGATTTTGGTGTATTATCAATTTATAATTTAACAAATTAAATTTATTATTTATGTACGTTTCAAATAAAATTTATAAAATATTAAATAAAATATTGAAGGTACGAATACATGTTTTAAAATTTTTAAGATTAAAGTAGAATTATTTTACAGAAAATAAATTGTAAAATTTTTAAATTTTCACTAACCCAAACAATAAAAAAAAACACTTCCCTACTAAAGATTCTACAAAATAAAATAAAAAATGAAAAAAAAAGAAGATCGAATGATTGGTAACGATGCGTTGTATCCAACTTTTATATACAAAACAGTCAATCAGTCAACAGGGTCAAGTCAAAACCCTAGACATCAATGATAGACGAAAAAATTCGTTGTTCTCAATTCTAAGCAAGATACATTCGAAAGGCTACAATTAAACCCCTAAGTCTGAACTAAATCGTAGCCCAAAGACAATTAAAATAATAACAAGATCAAGAACAGACTCACACACACACAGTATAACTATGCGTGGGCTAATCGAAGCCGCGGGGTAAAATAAAAGAAGGGAAGAAGGGAAAAGCACGCATTCACTCTCTCTTCGCAACAGCTGGGCATTATATCCGCGGTCAGTATATAGGCTCGCTCACCTCATGCCTGATTTATGGCTAGCGATTTTGGCCAATCTCTTCTTACGTTTCCCGGGGCAGCAGCAGCAGCAACCCAGCAAATCTCTTACAGTAACGCGTATAGCTCCATTTTTGGAAAAGTTACGGACGTAGTTGTGGCTAACTTGCGCAGAAGAAGAAGAAGAAGGAAGCTGGGTAAATGTAACGATGGTGCGGGAAGCGTATAGTTCGTGATTTAGGGACCATTTGGATTAATTGGTCAGATACTTAGGGGGTAGAACGTAAAAGATTTTTTGTTTTGGAATGGAGTTTGGTTGGTCTTTTTGTTTTGGAATAAGTATAGGATATAGTTGAAGAGAATGTATTAAAGAAATAATGTCGTGATGGAGAAAGGGTTGAAGTTTTAGTGAAAAGATTAATTTGGTGAGTTTGATTTGATTAATTAAGGTATTTCACAAAGTCGCTTTTTACTGAAATATTAACAATCAATTATTTAAATGTTCAATTTTGAAAGTAATTTTTAAAAATTTTGATTTTTAAAATACTTAAATCCTCATCAATTGAATTATAAAATATCTTTATTATCAAAAATTCTATCAATTATTAATTTTCAATTAATAAATAATATATCAATTAAAATTTTACTTCTTTTCCACTATAATTTTTAAAAAAAGATCTGAAAGCTCAAATATTTTATAAATTACGTCAATACAAAATTTATTAGATACACTAAAATTCAATTACTCATTCATCTATAAAATTTTCTTTACGTCTTAAAAAAAATATCTAACAATATCGAATTTTATTAAAAATAAACTTTTTTTTGGTTTATAAAATAAATTCATATAAAACCACCATAGTAAAAACATCACCACATAGAATACGATCCTAAAACCGCACTTAAAACGAGCAACCTCCCCATGAAAACCAAGCCACACCAAGGAAAAGCGCCAGCAGCATAAGCATAAATTTATGCACATAGAGTAGAAACATTCTTCTTCTCCCCCAGCATGAAAATCACAAAAGCTACGAGTACCCGTGGCCGAGCATTCGTATCTTATATATAGTCGCTCGACAACTTTAACATAGACAAACGCCAAAAAGCTCGCACAACCTCGAAGAACATAGAGCAATGATTGTCCTATTCAGCCAAGCTGAGAAAGAAACTGTGCAATATTCAGCCTTCGAAGGCAAGAGAAGAGTTAAAAACAAAAAAAAAAAAGAAAAAGATACAACACAGACATATAGATCCATGTCAATGTGAACAAAATGGTAGGAATAGGAAGAAAAGGAAGAAAAGGAAAAGACAATGGTTGAAACGTGAATGACGAACGCGAGAATGAATGTGTGTGGTGCTACGGCAATGTGCGCGCAAGGTATTTGGCGTTTTAAGAGGTGCACTTGTTTGCTAAATGTCTAGTGCGAGAGAAGATTTTTGGAGTTTACGGATCTTGGCAGTATAAGGCTTTAAAACAACGAATGTATACGTGTGGTTTTTATGATATTTTTAATTTTCTCGTAAGATTGTGAAATTCCTGTTTTATTATTACTGCTTTTCTGTTTTCATTTAATGAAATTAAATTAAAGACACGCGTGAATAATTTTGTTTTGTTAAAATATTTCAATTTTATTAAATTTTCTTATCCATCATTCATTGAAAAAAAAAAAATGTTAATATCATTGAATGATATTCTAAACACGTCATTTTTTATAAAACACTTAAATACCCATATCAACACTGAAATAAAAAGAAATAACAAACGTTATTCATATCTCTATATAATATTCTTTTTACCACACCAAAGAAAACACTTAAAAGATTCGCGGATTTCAAACAACAGCATCAAATTCTCTTAAGGTTACTCTTAACAAATCAAGACAAGAGCTTTGACTCCCAAAATTCAAGCTCTCACCACACAATAGCCACTTGCCAAAAGGTCGACTCGTTAAAATTCCCACGCGACCGTCTTCTCTATATACACACACACACACACACACACACACACACACACGCATGTGAGCATTATAAAACAACGAAAGGAGTTTTTATTATAGGATGAAGGTATAAAAAGATATATGCCGTAAGACGAAGCAGTTTTCAAAAAGGTCCTTGGTCGAAACAATTTCTGATTCAAAAGCCTTTTGTGTGCCACGCGAGAGAGAGAGAGAGAGAGAGAGAAATGACCGGACGAGTCATTCTCTTAAATTCGATTTTAACTTGGTTGTTTTTAAGTGTATATGAGTAGGGCCACGTATAATAATCAGATGTTATATTTTCACTTATCATTTTTGTTTTTTTTAAATAGATAGAAAAATGATTCATAAATAAATAATAACAAATACTATGTTTAAATGAATCTTCTAATAAAGTTATACCAATATACTACAGAAAAGTAACAAGAAATTTGAAAGTAACAAGAAAGCGATTGTTTCTAGCGAATTCACAATATAAGATTAAGATTTTAAATTTGAAATTTTATTAGGGAATACTCTCGGATAGACCGCTCATAAGTTAAATTATTGAACGCAATTACGTTCTAAGATACGATTGGCGAATTCACCGAAAATTATTTTGGCTAGAGAGAGAAACCGACTCTGGCTCTTTTGGCTCTTTCATTCTCTTTCTCTTCACAATCTCTCCGGGGAAATTGAAAGCTTTGTGCACGCGATATTAGATGGAATCGCTGGAAAATGCTTAATTATTAACCTTTTTCTTTCTCTCTTTCTTTGCTATATATAATCCGAAACGTGGAAAATGGGAATTGCAAGAGAGATCGTAATTTTCAAATATAATATAAAATTGTTCTCCTCTGTTATGTCTGAAAAAGGTATAATTTTTTTTTTCAAGTCAATGAATTCTCACTTTAATTCAATTTTTTTTATGCATGAAATTAAGTTAGCAATAAAATGAATATTTAAAGAATTCATTAAAGCAAGTTAAATACTATATTTAATAAGAAGATTTTATGTAAATTTAATTTTACCTTTATAAAATTAATGATCAAAGAAAATTATGTATGACAATTTACTAAAATTTTGAATTTGTTAATATACTGATTTTCTTACCAACATTATTTCAAAAACGAAAAACAAGTAACAATCAAAAGAAGACTAGCTAGATCTTAAAGTATAGCAAACATACGACTGTAGAATGATAACGAATTCAAGCAAGTATATATTATCACAAGGAATAAGCAAAGTAAGTCGAGTAAGCCCAAATAAAAGAAACTAATCCCTAGCTCACTCGATGGGAGAAGTATATAGGATATGGGATGGTTAGTATAGTATATAGTTGAAGCAATAATCATCGGCAATCCTATCGATGACTATCAATGGTTTCGTTGCGCTCAACCGCTCGCATAATCAAACCAGCTCAGAAAAAAGCAAATAGAAAAAAAAAATAAGACACCCAGGCCCCATGCGTATATATATGTATAAAAAAGGAGAGATGCTGGGTCGAATGTATACGTATATATACTACTAAACTCGCTACGAAATCAATCTCCTTTCAATTCGTCCGCCTCTCAAATGCAGGCCACGCTCTCCTCGTCTCTCAATGCTTGTCTGTCATTGTATGTATGGTATCGTCGTATATGTATGGATTGAATTTTATATATAAGGTCCATGTCAACAGTGTATGTATGTACTTGCTTTTCACTGCGATAAGGGACAACTGAATATCAAGCTGTTCAGTAAAACGGAAAGAAGCCTTACGTATTTCTTTTCTGTAAAGGCGACGATTTTCCTACTCAGCTTTTATCCTCTTTAGATTATTTTTATCTTGCTTATAGAAGAATTTTGTGCCTTGGATACGACGTTTAGATTTTTTTAAGGTTTTTAAAATCGCAAATAGTAACGAGAAATTATATTTTAAAGATGACAAATTTATTTTTGGGTTCGTTTTGATGAATGTTTATTTTTAATTGTACCTTGTGAGAAGCTAATAGTTTTAAAAATTAATTAGTTTGCAAAATAGAATAATTTTGTCAAAATAAGATTTTTAATTGAATAAGCTATGAAATTTAAGTTAATTGACCAGCAATTTTTGTAATCCTCAAATTGTAATTAATCCACCAATAAAGGCAAGTTTAATAAGATCAGCAAATCGCATTTCTACTCTTTGACATTTTAAGAGATTAAAAGAATCAGAAATAAAAGTTCCTATTTTTATTTTGAAGTTGTTACAATTTTATTATTATAATTTTCACATACCTTATTACGCACTTGATAAACTCATACAAGATTGATTGTACATAACTATTAGTTGATTTCTATTTGATTAATGTCTAATACAGCAAGTTAACAATGGTGATAATATAAAAAATGAATCAATGGTTCTTACCTGTTAAAAAACAAAAAAAATATTTTTAGAATGTATTTTAATTAACGTTTAATAAATTTTTTAATATTATATTGTCATAAAGTTATCATAACTAATAACTTAATACATAATTAATAAAACATTTTTAGACTCAATCAACTAAACTATATAGTATCAAATCAGTCTTAATCAAACACTCTCTTAACTAACATAAATAAAAAAGAAACCTAAAGCTTACACAAGCAAATACCACACAATACCACGCCTACAACTCATCAAAATCAAATTTTGTCAAACACAAATAAATAAAAAAAAAAGCCAAGGTCAAAAAAAAAAACAAAACAAAAAAAAAAAAAAAAAATAAAATATATCAAACAACCACACTCGCGCGCGCGCGCGCCGCCCATGCCCAATAAATCAATCAACGAATGAGCCTATATGTACCCATATATACTAAAGCGAAAGCTCACCCCTCTACATCCAACCTTCCCCTTACTACTATATAGTAGCAGCAGCAACAGCAGCACTTTCAATTTCAATCCGGCAATCTCGAGATCTCCGTCAGCTCGGGCTGCTGCGCCGAGATCCGGGATTATCGCGCGCATTAAGCGAACGCGACTCTCTCTTCTTCTCTCAACCTTCCCTTACCCTAGTGACATTATGCGTGGAGCTTTTTCGGCCGGCTGGAGATCGAGGCATGTATAGTAGCGGTAGTAGTAGTAGCATACGCGCATAAGTGGCACTGGGTTTATAGAAATTAATTGTGAGGCGCGTCCGTGAGGCGGTGTGTGCTTATAAAGAGATAGGAACACACACACACACACACGTTCGTCGTCGTTGGTGGGCATCGAGTGGTATATGTAGGAAAACTTGTGTGCTCTATGTATGTATATGTGTATAGTACACACGTATATATAGTACGACCCTCTAGAACCAGATTAGGGTCTCTCTCTTTCTCTCTCTTACTTGGTTTTTGCTGGATTTGCACAACAATGGCCGGATCAGTCGCGGCATGTGCGGTGGCTATGGCCTCTCCCCCTTTCCTCCCCCTTTCGAGTTCATCCCGATCTACTACTTTCCCTTTGCTCCCTCATTCGGCTCTTGCTTAGAGAATTGAGCTTTACTGTGTTTCTCTCTCTCTCTCTCTTGCTTTTACTATTTCTTGTTGTCCTTTAGTCTTTCTCTCTTTCACCTTTCCCTTCTGCTTTGTTAAATTAACGTCGACCTGAATTAGTTTAATTTTAGCTTATCTTCTTGCTATTATATACTTTATATGCTAGAGTATTTTCTTGCTGTCATCGAATAAGAAAAGGTATTTTTTTAAATGTTAAAATTTTTGCTTTTTCAAAATTAATATAAATTGAACAAAAAAATTGAACATTTAAAAATGATAATAAATATTTTGATTGAGAATTAAATTTACATAACTTTAAACTATTTTATAAATAAACGAATTTTAAAATTATATTATACAAATATTACAAATATCACACTTTAATAAGTTTTTTATTGCTTAAAAAAAATTAAATATATATTCATACATCATATAATACTATACACATTACACTAGTGAATATGCAAAATGCCAGACATTATATAGACCCTCTACACATGGCTAAATCAAGCTTTAGTCAACTCCCCCCAAAAAAAAGAAAGAAAGCAAAAAAAAAAAAGAAAACCGGTATCAAAACAAAAATCTATATCTCTACGTACACACTCATCCTATATTTTCCCCCCTTACCCTTAAAAAACACTTGAGTTTCACATTGGTTTGGCATTGTCACACTTTTAGCCCTGCTGTCGTTGTGATAGGGAATAACATAGCCTCAAAAAAAAAAATCCCGCTTATAATCCGGCTACATACAACTATTCTAGAGCTCTCACTCACTCTCTCTTTCCAATTTGACACGTTTCAAACCAGTGGAGGGTAAACCCCAAAAGAACTTTCTTTCTTTCTTTCTCTCATCGAGAAGTATACACACAATTTCTTTTTTTTTTACTCTTCTTTAGTCCTTTTTATCTTGCGACCATCAGGCCACGCGATGTACATACTTGATGGTATTTGCCATCCGATTACTACATGCATGTGTGTCCACTGTAGTTTTATTTTTTTATTTCACAAATACTCGAGAGTTTTCACTATAATATTATAGTGTGTGTAAGAAAGATCAACGCTCTCCGCATCGTTTTTACCTTCTGTAGTACCAAAAAAAAAAATCATTATCACAGACTCTCAAACTATCATCTCTCTGTTATTCTGTTATATCTACATCTCAAGTTTATCCAAACAACTGATAGAAAATCACGAACCAAAATAAAGAAAAAAAAAAATTGATTCATACAATATATTTTTCTCCTCTATCATTTTTCGTTTCTCAAGTATTTCTCTCTCACATACGTAGCCTCATATTTTCACCTTCTATATACTCTCTTACTTTATTCACTTCGTGATTCTTAAGTCCATACATACATACATACAATGTCCATCCAAAAATCTCGGTTGGCATCTATGGCATTCTCACGTAGACTTATATCCTTAAGAGAACATACCAGCACGTATACGCACACACACTACCTATACACTTATATTTACCGCGAAAAATAACAAAAGCCAAAAGTGGAAAATATTTCCGTATATATGTAGGTTCACCACCGACACTTATATAGAGTATATATGTGGGTGTAAGGCATTCTTTGCGCTTTTATCATATGGTGTGGGATTCAGATATAGCTTCCGCGTTCCTGTAAACCAGCACACTCTCATTCGCATTATTTTTCGTTTTCGCTATCGCCTTCTCATCGTAAAGCAATTTTTTATACTTATATAATCACATTATTGCATCTTTATTCATCTAATGTTTTTAAGATTTTAGCTATATACTATTAATAAACCAAATCTATTTTATATATTTTTATTTTTAACAAAACTTTGTTAAAGTCACAGAATACAAGTTTGATAATTGGCAAGACGCAAAACTATACGAGATATTTGCACATAGCAAATTGTAGTAAATTAGACTAAAAGGGCAGTAGGATAGAGATAAATATATATGTATGTAGAGAGAGAGAGAGAGAGAGAGAGAGAGAGAGTTTCGATTCCGCGATAAAGTTCGACCTGCTTTTTACATCGAACATCGCGACTCTCAGTGCTCGAGTAGCAGCAGCTCTCGCGATAGCACTATGCAATGGCAGCAAATTGGCAATTAAACTTTCGCGCTTAATCGCGTACGCGACCTCGGGAAATTTTGGTGTATCCTCCCTTACCCCCTCCCCCTTCTTCTTCCTCCACCAAAAACTTTCCAAGTCCCTACTGAATAATTCATCGGATCGAGTCATTAACAGCGACTATATCCCCTCCCCCTTCTCTTTCTCTTTATTCTCTACCTCGATCCTCTTGATTTTCGTCCACCTATAAAATAAAGTGCAAGTAAAATCCTGCGTCATCAAAGAATTCAAGTAACTCATCGTTTTCCAGCAATTCCAAAAAAAAAAAATAATAATAATAATTTTATACTTAAAAAGTGATCATCATCATCCAAGCTCTCTTTATACCACGATCGAAACTAATATTTATCGGTTGATACATATACATCGCAGGCTCTTTATTTATGTATATATATACATACACACATGCATATAATATGCGCGGCTATATTACAGCTTCAAAAGCCCCTGATTATACTAATGGATAATTTCGATCCCTTTTTGGAGTAAAGCGTTACGCTTGATATAATAACCAGTCCTATATATATCGCGTGAGTTACGTAGATGCGTGTGTAGGTATATAATATCGACGCGTCACGTCAAAGTTCGACGAAATGAGAGAGCTTATCTCTCTCACTCTCCCTTTCTGCAGTTATAATATCTTGCTTGCAAGTTTTGCATATTTAAAATATTGTCGGACAAACACAAGCTAATATATTATAGGACTATCCTCTTGTTTGTGTGTGTTGCTTTAGAAAAAGGGACTAATTGTTTGCGAGTAATTTTACGTGTTGGTAGAATTGCTACGTAATCTGGCGCTGGATACAATGAAATGTTTATTAATTAAATGCAACTTGAGGATATGTGTATCGTAGAAAATTGACTTTGTGTAACTTAGCATGAAGTTAGAGATGTGTGTCTCTTTTGCACTTAATTTTGTTATATTCGCAAAAACGAAAAAAAAAGGAAAGCAAGAAGAAACAACAAAGCTCAGCTTTGTGGTAATTAAATATCGCTGAAAGCTCGATTGTGATCGTTTAGAAAAAAAAAATCAAACCTGCACTTCTGTCTCTTTTTAATTAAAAAAAAAAAAAATTTAATCCACACAGAGTTGCCTTCTTAATTGGTAAAAATTAATAAGCTCACAGATCTCCACATAGAAGGGAAAGGGGGCTGTGTTCTAAAAGGGACATCAAAGCTTACGAACACAAAGTGCCTAATTTCGCTCGTCTAACGCTATTCGCTGCAAAGCGTGTGTGTGTCTCTTCTCCTATAGCCGCAAAATGAAATTGTTCGTTCTCTCTCTCTCTCTCTCATCCCGCAAGTGCACGCTGCTTGTTTATCAAACGCACCTCGGACACCCGTATACGAGCGATATGTGTATATGTGTATAGTTGGGTATAGTATAGAAGGAGGAGAAGGATGCAAGCCCCCCGGAATTACGCCATTATTGTGCAAATGAGCGCGAGTGGATATACGTGACGCGGACGGCCAATAGGGATTAGAGGAGGTCGTTCCGGGATCTGAGTCCACCAGTCTCTCTGTATGTGTGGGTATGTGTATGTGTGTGTGTGTGTGGACTATAGTCGTTCCGCAGACAACGGGACTTGAGGTTGGAGATTGATTTTTGGCGGTGTACCCCCCTGTGAGTATAGGCAGCAACAGTACCACCACCACTACTACTACTACTACGACTACTACTGCTATCACACACACATACACATCTCTTACTGGGGCTGTTGGCCGTTGATTGTTTATCGCGTTTATCGCTCCTGCTGCTGCTAGATACTCTGGCGAGTTTATTGATTATTTTTAGAGTAAAAAATTTTTTTTTGTTTAACAAGAGTTTTTTGTTGAATATTTATTGTTTTTTTATTAAATAAAATTGATATTTTATTAAAAAAAAATTATGAGAAATTAATTTACAACAAAATTTTACTGAATTTAATGTTACAGGATTAAGTGATTAAAATTTATTTTTGAGATTCTTGGTAAAAACCATTAACGATATATAAAAATATTTTTTTTCTTTTTTCATCTTTAATGAAATTTTTTTTAGTTTCTTTTTCAATCACTAACGAGCGATGCAGTATACTGTATACAGATGGCTATTCATGCAACACTCGCTAATTGAAATGTATACAGGAGATAGAAACGTAGAGTATATACACATACAATCATGAAACGAGTGTTATTTTGTTTCTTGTTTTTTCTTAAAAAAAAAAAATTGATGGGTTATTGACAAGTGGAAAAAAAAATATACACACACTTTCATCTCTGCGTAGTACGTGTTTGTTTTTACCAATTATTTCGCACGGAGATAACGCGTGAACGGACCTCAAAAGCCAAATTCAACAAACGATTATTTCTTCTGTTTTTACTCTTCTCTCTTTTTTTTTGTTGTTGTTTTTGTTTTGAACTCTAGGCTATGGTTGGTAAAATTGTCTTGCCAAACAATTTTATTGAAGTGTTTCAGACGCGCTATTTGACTGAGGGTAAATTGACGTTGAGTATCAAGTATTTTATTTTTCTTTATTTTTCACTTTTAACTTTTAACAAAAAAAGCTTTTAATTTTGTTGTTGCTTCACGAGTTTGAGCCTCATAAAATAATTTAATTTTACCAGGAAAATTTAAATAATTATCATTTAAACTTTCGTCAATGTATCTAAAATTAAACTTTCCATACAACAACAAAATCAATTGAAAAAAAAAAAAAAATTTGCAAACTTCACTAACACCGTTATTCAACCCCTCGAAAATTCAAGTTAAATTTTGTCAAAAAGCTTTCTACGAATTTCAGCAATCATTACAAAACAAATTTGTGAAACAACAACGATTCTCATCGCGATGAAAATCCATTGAAATAAAGCATTGCGCAAACCAACATTTTGTGTCAAGAGGGAGGGAACAACTACATTTTGCACCAAGAGAAAAAGGGGTATACATACCATATACACATAGAGACGAGAGAGAGAGAGAAAGAGTCCACAACGAGATCACAAGCGTATATGTATATACGCACGACAAAAGAAGCGACAAAATGTCAATAAATCGTCGTGTCGGTTCGACAAGAGCAATACGCGCGAGAGAGAACGCGTGCACGCGAGAATTCGTTGAAGCCGTCAAAATCGAATCGCGTTGAGTTTCTCCCCTTCCTTTTGACGCTCGCGGCGTTGTTGAGTATATGTATATGTATATACTATACTATAGTAGGTGGTATATATAGAGTAGTTCGACAAACAAGCCTTTGCTCTTCCCATCGTAGATTTTTCTCTGTTTGCCATTTGAATAAAGAGTCATAAAAATGCAGATGCAAACACTTGCATACAAACTCGCGAATTTTCATCTCTTTTCTATATTTTCAATACTTCTTCTGTTCTTTTCTTTTACTGTAGGCTCTTCTTGTCATTTCGCCTTCAAGGTATATATATATGCAAGTTTGCATTATTTATTAGAATTGGTATACCGAAGGGAGATGATCGAGAATTTGAAGTTTGGAAGTAGGAAAAAGGAGGAGTTGAGTGAGCTTTGCAGTTACTAGTTTAGATTTGGTTTGAGTTGTGGATGTGGGTAGGGTAGAGGAGAGGGGATTTTTTCGAATGAAGTTTAATATATAAATTGATGTGCGAGATATGTCTGAAGCAAGAGCTTACTTATGCTGGGCATGATTTGAATGGTACGAGGTTGAAATAAAATAAGTTTAATGAAGTGAAATCGCAGGAAGTTTCGTTTGATGATTTTATTCTACATTTGAAGTTTGATCATTAAGGACTTGAATTTATTCAAACTATAAATGACGTGAACTGTAGAATTTTTTAAATGAAGGAAGTTGGTCGAATATGTTATAATTTGCATATCATTTACAAGAAATTTGAGAATATATGATATGTAAAAAAAGTCTTAATTAGAGTTATATTTGAATCTCTCAATTTTGAAATTGTTAGAATTTACATAGAAATATTTAAAAAAAATACTTATACAAATAAACTATATCGATACAACAATGTCAAATTTTTAAATTGATTTTTCGTGTTATATAAAATTTAACTCAAGGTTAACACAAAAATTTGATAAAATTTCTTTACCAAACATGAATACACCCATCATATTTTTTGCTTTTTGGTATTCTTACAGCCAAGTATACAATCCGACTGACAATCGGTATAGACCAGATTTCACACGCTCGACGTGGATATAACAGAAGGCATAAAGCCCTTTAGCTATACCGATGCTCGTGTGCTTGCAAGCACAATGTGAGTATGCACTTGCATTGACACGACACACAATACATTGCAGAGACCTTTTGTGATAGAAATCTGGAAGAATCGTGACTTCGATAAAGGATAGTTTGCCAAGTAATTCAAAATTTGACTTTAAACACTTTCATTTTCAAGTTAATTTAATTATATATTATTTTTTTATAAAATTGTAATTAAAATTTTTTAAGTTGAGTTACGTTAAGGTTAAAATGTTTACCAACTTTTTCTCGTTAGAGATGAAACGATAAAATTATGAAGCTTTACAATGTGAAAAGGTAAAAAGGATAAACGAGGTAAAAAATAAAACGAAGCTTCAATCTGGGAAAAGATCAGAGGAACGGATGTAACCAAATTATAATCGATCGATCGGAAAAACTCGCGGTGTTGACAGTTCGACAGCCAAGGCCCTAGGGCCATGATGCGATAGTGAGCAAACATCGATGGGCACCCCTGTTTCAATGGCAATTGATTAGAGTGACACGGTATTGACGACTGGATGCACTTATTTTTTAATATACTTGAGTTTTTTTCTGAAAAATTTTGTATTTCTTGAACGGATAATTTCGTTTATTCAATAATGTAAATAACAAAGAATTTTTTAGATTGACAAGTATATTCAAAAATTTTTAATTAAGATTTTTGAATTGTATTTTTCTTAAAAAAAAATTTGAACTATATTAAGTAATTTTAGTAATTTTATGTTTGCAATTAATTGTAAAGTAGCTGTTATTAAATTAAATTCCAACACTTTGTAAGATTTTAATTTTATAAATTTAGTTTTATACTTCCTTTTAAAACACTCTACTGAGCGTACTTCAGCATGAGACAAGTCGCTTAAAATATCTTAATCAAAGACAAGCGCTATAGAAATCGAACTCACGACCTGTAGATTCTAAAGCCTACATTTGGCCGACTGAGACATTTCGTATCTCTGATAAAATACTTATTTAAAACTTTAATTTCCTTAGCTATTGCTACTTTACAGTTATCAAAATTACAATACTTATAACAAAAAAAAATTTTAATATTTTACTTTTAAAAAATAAAAAATGTTCTTTAAATTTAAAAATTTTTCTTTCATTGTAAAATTATATTAGAAAGCAAATCCTAAAATAAACAGTCTAAATCACCAAATAATATCTAAAACACATATTCCATATCACCTTGTCATCATTCATAATAGTAAATTCTACGCCGATTGATCTTTCGTCTCCCCTATTATATATCTCGTCTAACATTCAAATGAAGTTTCGTCAAAGACCCCACATTGAGAGACAGTGAACAAACGTACCATTTCTGCGTATCCACAATAAACGCATCAAAGCACACGAAGAGTAAAGTCTCTCTCTCTCTATGTCTGCTGTACCCTAACGAGTCAACTCATCCAATTGTACCTTCACGCAATTAATTGACCCAAACCCGACACATACACACACATACAAACAGCTCTCAATCGAACGATGGATACCCTCAACTTCTAGACGTTCAAAAGGTAGCCAATTAAAACCTGACAAGAAAAATATAAAAAAGATAAATAAACAATAAAGACAAATGTGACAGGTATATAACTTCTGTAATAGCGTCAATATATCGGTGCCTCGGAAGAAGAAGGGCACAACTCAGAATATAGCGATAAAGACATAGCCCTAAAATTATTACGAAGAAAGGTACAACATCAGAAAAATAATTTTAGGGCTATGTCTTTATCGCTATATTCTGAGTTGTGCCCTTCTTCTTCCGAGGCAGCGATATATTGAGTCAAATCAGTAAATGTTTTTCATCCGCATAGAATAGGCGCTGATGCAACAACGATGACAAACTCACTGAAGTATAATATACGCATGCGTCCGTTCACAATGAGATTACAATATTTGAGTACAATCTCGAGAAATTCGAGGTACCGGGCTAGTCCGCGTATATCAGGCTATATATCAATTACCCGGAAATTAGAGAACGGATGGTCTTTGATCCAAGTGAGGGTCTTACCGTTCCGTAAATATCTGATCTTTAAATAAGTTTAATGTTGTATATATTTATATGAGCAATTATTACGTAAAGTAAATTTGACATTTATATACTTTTTCTTTCTTTTTTCTCTCCGCAGCAATTGATCGTTTTGCACGTACACTTTATCAGTATGTATTCTTGAAAAAAAAAAAAAATTCAAGCTTGATAATGCGTATTTTTATAAGATTAAATTAAATACAATTGACAAATCAAAGGTATATAGAAGAAAAGTTTTGTCAATGTAAAAACATTAGATGATAAAAAAAAATATAATATCATCTGGCCTAGTTGATTATATTATTTTCTTATCATTATTTTTTTATCATTTTTATCTTTATATTTAATGAATAGAAACAAAACGAACAAAAAAGAAAAGAAAATTATTATTTATCATACAAGTGATAAGAGTGATATTGATATAGTCGATTAAGTTGTTACAATCCGTTATAAAATGTTTCATTTAAATTAATTGAAAAATGTCAATCGATAATTTATTAAATTTTCACAACATCAAAAAAATAAAAACATTTCTTTTACAATAATTTAAAAACAAATAAATAAATAAAAAAGCAGACAAAACAACTAATTTATCGAAGAGACTGTTACAAACAGTCTGGTCTCTAATATTTCCCAACCACGTTTCTATTTCGTTAGTCGCAAATGCGCTTTTCGCAGAAACTCACTATTACTGCGCACCAAAAGAGAGACAATCCCCTTAAACAGCCTCGAAACTTTTCTCCCTCTTTTCCAGAATATATATATACGTCTATACCACACGTTTCTATGCGCCTCTTTTCTTCCCCTCCTCCTCTTCCCTTTTATTCTCTTGCGATCCTAACCGAATTTTATTTATGTAAAGACATTAAAAGCCCAAATCCGCTTTTCCCCTTATTCCCCATCCTTATTCTTTCTCTCTTCTTACCAAGCCAAGGGTAATTCATGAAAAATCGATCAGCTGCGCGAATAGACTTTGATATACGTATATATATATACCAGAAACGCGCATTTACATTTCTCTGGAAAACGATTTTTCGCGGTAAAAGGCCTGCGTAGATTGAATTAAAGCGGCTCCTCTTGGTTGACTGAGGGAAGGGGAGGGGGGAATGATGAGCTGTATATTAAACGATGTAATCAGCTTTGCTGTTTTTTCGATGGATTTGACGAAATTCAAATGTACCCGCGGGACATATATATCTACTATAAGCTGTCTTTCATTCGCTAAAGCTCTTATTTTTTTTTATTTTATTCATTAAATATCTATACAGGTAAAATAACGATTGACATATTTTCTATAAACGTTGAAACGAATAATATACACTTTTTAAATAATTCTATAAATTATTTGTTATACTTTTTATAAAAAAATCGATTTTTCTAAAGCTGCATTTTTAGCAGCCACAAAATGCAAAGCTAATATCATCTACCCAACTCTAACAAATGTAATCCCAAAAATCGTTCACCAAATCCTCTCTATCCAAGACTCATATCCATATCAAGACGTCAAATACATTATCGCGAATTCCAATCGATTCGCATCGTATATATGTACACGCATAGGCATCAATTGGAAAATTCAATTACGACGAGTCTTTCAAGCCTATATCTATATATCTAGTCGTACTCGACTTCAGAATCAAAGTTTATTTACTCGCGTGCGGCGTCAACTACGACGATGGCTAGATATGTACATATTATTTCTTTCTCTTTTTTTATCAGTAATATGAGCACACCACACACGGGCCTCACTTGCAGATGGCACGTACGCGATAAGCGAATCGCAGTTATATCCTCGAGACGCGGACTGTACATGATAAACTGACGTATTTTTTGAGCGTGAACTCTGTTGTGGCTTCTCGCTCTTTCGCATGTGTTATCGATTATACCTGCTTACGGCAGGTGTAACTACATGTATAGAAATATTTTGCATAGTAAAATCGAATTACTATAGAAAACTTAAAAAATTTTAAAGAAGATTGAAATATTTATTTTTACTTCTATTTATATAAATAAAAGCATACGGTATAAAAAAAAATAATCAACTTAAAAAAAAAAGAATAAATATTTTAGGGTGATTCATGCAATTAGATATTACTTATTCGCATTTTAAATTATAAAAAAAGATAGAATTATATGATTTGCGCAGCTTTGTAAAATTAAAAAAAAAATTAATCTCTATATTAGAAATATATTTACTAGATAATAATTTTAAATTATCGATAATTTCAAACACTTGCTCTTATCAATGTTTGCTTAGTAAGCTTACACACAGACTAATTATTTTTTTCCATTACTCAAATCATAGTTTTTAATAACATCAACAAAATAAAATCAATAAAAATTTCTCTTTTCGTTTATTCCCCCTTTTCCTATCCCTTTCATACAACATCAATTGAAACTATACATCAATAAAAACTGCATAGATGGCAGACTCGTGTCCAAGAGCAGAAAAAAAGAGACTTTGATATATAGATACATACAAACACACATACAGAATCAAGAATGTGTATAGCGATAAGAAATACTCGCGGCTATTATCGGGCGCCGTATAAAATAATTGTGATTGACGCGCGGCCTTCTCATTACACACATTAACGTACACTTGACGGACATACGATGGCACGAGAAGTTCGTCCTCGTCTTTGGAGTTTCTTCTTCGTTTTTGCCCTAGTGGCTTGCAAGGCTTTAGCTGAGGGTAAGCTTGAACGTAAAAGCTTGAAGAACAAGAAGCGAAAATGAAAATCGAGTGGATTGGGTTTATTTGTGTTTTGGTGATTAGTGAATCTTAATATTGTTGAGGTGAAATTGATACGCCTTAATTTATTGTTTATCTACCTATTGATGGTTCGAAATTTGGCAACATGTGATTTCAAGAAATAAATGCGTTGCGTGTTGAAGTGTGATTGTGTGTGTGTGCATTAGGAAAATTTTCTTATAACTTAGTCTGTCAAAATATTTTTCAATTTTTTTTTATCTTAGATTTTTTATCATAAATTAAATAACACGATAAAATGAAATTATAAGAAATATTAACTACAATGATTGATCTATAAGGAAATTTCGTGTAGATATAACTAAGTGTATTTAATGGGCTAAAAAAAGTGCAAAAATTTATTTTTATTTAATTTTTAATTATAAAATCATTGTCTCAAGAGAAAAATTATTTTAATTTTAGAAAAGATACAAACAATATATGTCCACAATGAAGAAAATATAAACTTGGGTAATGTACATGAACCTTTAGAAGAAGTGACTAATTGTACCTTAACAGATAATCATGGAAAACAATTTATGTTATATCCTGGAAAATCCGATAGATCAAAAGAAGAAGCAGAAGAGTACAATAGATTTAAACCCGTTTATTACAATAAACGATGTCAATACTTGGTTTACAAAATGATTAGTAACGATTCTGGTATATGGAAAATGGAAATGACTTTAAACAAAACAAGTGGTATTGAAACGGAAACTTCCCTGTACAATGTTAAAGTGAGAAAGGTAATTAAAAATTTTTCATTTTTTTGAAACTTTTAAATTTGTTAAAACAATGAAAATTTGTATATAATTAATCTTCAATAAACATTACTTATCTTTTTCATTAGATTTACGAGGAAAAATCATCAAATCCACCTCAGAAAATAAACGTGTATCCCAATCAGCAAGTGAGCATCCATTTTAATGAGGAGTTTATTAACTTGGAATCTTGCAAGCTTATCAGTCCAGGGGTAATAACATCAATTATTGTAATTATTAATTAACAAATTCTTCGATTATTTATGAATAATCATTTTTATTTTAAGAAAATAGAATACAGCTTAGGATCAGAGAAAGCCGTAGAGATAAAGAAATTAGGAAAATGTGGTGTTAAATTGTTCACCAAACCAGAATACGCTGGTATATGGACTTTAATAGCTGATCTGGACAACAATACTGCATATGCTATTGCTTATGACGTTGTAATCAAAGATGAGAAAGATTTAAAAATGAATCAAGTAAGAGTAAAGTTTGAAATTTACAATTATATTTTAAGCATGAGTTGTTTAAAGAAATATTCAAGAAATAATGTATTTTATTCTTTAGACTCAATTACTCTTGAAAAGATTCGAGCAAGGTAACATCGAAGGTGAAAAATTGAACAACATAAGAATATGTATTATTGAAGATCCACATGGAGTTCAACAACCAATGCAAACTGGTTCGTGTAATTATAAAATTCAATCTGTAACTGAGCATCACGAAGGTGTATGGAAAATTTATTACGGACTAGAAGGATATCAAAATTTGGTTAAACAAGAAATTGTTGTTGATACTTATGGTAATTATTAAGAATACTTTTTAAATATATATTTCATTATCATATATTTTAATAAAAATTATTTTTACGTAACAGGTGTTAGTGCTTTTAATGGTAGTGTTTCTTATAAATCAAATGGTGACATTAGTTTACTGTGTCAAGTTCGTGGACGTGATTTGAAGTTTTGTGGTTTTGTTCGACCAGATGGTGAAATTCTACACATGACTTATGGAGTTGGAAATGAAAAGTAAAGATAACTTCAATTAACAGTGGCCTATTATAAATTTAGTTTTATTAATTCATCAACTTATTTTTTGTTTTCAACAACTTAATTTTACTTATTACAGATACGAATATTATGGAGAAAGTTTGAATATTCGTGAAGGATATCGTTATGATCAAAATTACGATTGTGGTATAACCATACGTAATGTAAGCTCAACAGATTACGGAGCATGGAGATGTTTGTTGAAATTTCAATCGTCAAAGATACCATTAGGAAAAGTTTTAAAAGTAAAACCTTTAGGGATAAACAGTAACGTAATGGAAGAGAAACGAAACATAACAACAAAAGATGTATACGTCAAACGCGGTGATTCTTATGAGGTAATAATTAATTATTTTTTACAAATTTCTATAATAAAACATGAAAATATAGTCTTTACTTTTTCATGTTACAGGTAAAATGCGTAGCTGATGAAGTCTTAAACTACTGCTGGCTACGCAGTCCAAACGGTACAATTTACAGCGTATATCAAGGTGAAGATACAAGAGCACTCAATGAAGAAAGAAGCGTTGGTTTAAAATTGGGTGAATGTGGTGTTTTTATCGAGCAAGCAAACGAGACCGATGATGGACTTTGGACATGTCATTTGGGTATTTTAGATGGACCAGAAATTCAAGCAAGTTTTAATGTCATTGTAAAAGGTAAGTAGTAATACTATATATAATATAGAGTATAATATTGAATCACTTGATATTTTTTATAACGCAGCTGCGTATTATGAGAATCGTAAAAATTTATTAGCAGTTTCGATGACGATGATGATAAAATTTAATGTATATCTATATATTATGATAAAGTAGGAATTCTATGAGATGCATTAGATATAAATATATCTTCTATTGATATTCATCATAGATTCAAAATTTATTGTTATTATTATTTTATGATTAAATGCATGATAAAATTATAGATAACGTTAAATGGCATATCACATATTTTTATCGAACTTTAAAGCGTGCAAACTTATGTGCTCGTGAATTTTCAACTGTCTATATAAACTTCATTTTCTCTTGCACATTTTATTTGCGAATGAAAAACCTTAAACAAAGTGGGTAATAAGAATATAAACAAAGTGGGTAATAAGCGAAGCAAAAGCAATAGAAGATCCTTAAAATACTCAGTCAATGAAGGAGGCCAAGCTCTTATATGAGAAAAAGGAAAAAAGAGAAAGAAGAGGGCCAAGTTATATAGAGGAAAGTTACGCGATCGCAAACGCGCAGGTACCCCCCCTTCCTAATTGCTAAACTAATATCCGGACTAGTGCAGGGGGTGCGCACCGCTTATTGGATTAAATAGAATCGTCTAGCGCATTACCGCGGCGCAAGAAGCGAGAGAGAAGGAGGAGGGGCCCCAATTCATTAAGAGCGGACTTAATATAACTCGCGCTTCTACCTCTTGGTTTCTATACTTTCACTATGGGAGTAGGTATATATAATAATTGATGCTGTACCGAAGAGGTGGATTTATTATTATACGTATAGCCCATCATCCCGTAAAATTAATTAACTAAGTAATAGATAAGACACGAGTATAGAGAGAAAGAGGGTCTCAAGTTCTTGACGATAAGCTCTGTCGCTTCAAAACTATATCTGCTTCTTAACGTTGCGTATGGGTGGCGAAGGTTATTTTAGTACGGAACCGCGGAATTACGTTTCCGCTGGTAAGGGTGTATATTTGATCGGATGGGATTTATTGATCTGCTTGCTATTTTAATGTTAGGAGATACGGAGCTCTTATGATTGGAGGTGAAAGAGAAATTTTCGAGTTTGGTGAAGTTCATATAATTTATGATATACATTTTGAGTAAAATAGTGTATATACTGTTAATCATATATAAAAAAAAAAAAATATTTTTAAATGATCAAATATGATTTCAAAGATAAATGTAAAAATTATAAATATGTGAATTTCAAAGGGATGCACGCTACATTTCTAATTCCATACAAAATATATGTATAATATCGGACACGTTTTTGCATTATATTGCAGATACACATTTGATGGCGGCTCAGCACGAGGTTAGCCTCCAAAGTAACGGTGACACTGATCTCATCTGTCAACCACTACCCGAATCAAACTGGGTAATAGAAGCCTGCCGATGGATTAATCCTCTCGGTAACGGAATCAATGTCGATCTCAAGGGACGATATTTCACTGAGGTCAAATCCACCCATTGCAGATTGTCCATACAAGGTAAGTCCTAATTCTGGTATACCGTATGTGATATAATATTACGAAATAATTATTTTATTTATTCAGAAATTAATTTCTGAAGGTATATAATAAAACATTTTTTTTTAAATATAACAGTCTGAAAAAAATTGTATATTTGAAATCATCAAATATTGCCAAGTTTATAACCATAGATGTATTTTAAAAAATATAAAAAATACCCAAAGCAATATTTTTCAACGTAATAGTAAGAAAAGCTCGCGCGTCAACTGTGCTCGCGGCTATCCGATTTTTGCTAGTCTCTTTTTCTTTCTTACTCTTTCAAGGGCAGATATAGCTACACATTTCTAGTGAATGAAAAAAAAAAAGACAAAACTTAAGTATACGGAAGTAAAACAGCATTTCTACCGTCATTCCATCTCGCGTCGTCGTTTGTCTTTTACCGGAAAGTCCATTGTTTGCCGGCGCTCGTCTTTCCCGCGGCTCTTTTTTCCCCCCTCCAATCCATAGCTTTTTGACGTTTTCTCTCCTTCTTTATTTCTCTGAAATCTCGTGAAATCTTTTCTTTTACTTTCTTTCTTCCTTACACTCTCTAAAAGAATTCCATTATCGGGCATGGACTTGCGCGGATGATTCGCATTGGTTTAAGTCAACTACTGTTAGATGATGAAAAATAAAAAAAAAAAAGAGTAAGAGAGAATTGAGGAAAAGGGCTAGTGTTGTTCTTGCTGATTGAATTTACAGTTTCAAGCAAATTGGTAAATTGGCTCACAGTTGCAAAAAAGGCGATATAGTAAATTAATTCTTCGACTACTGTCAATTTCATAAGAACAGTATATAAGCTTCAATATTCCTGCATTATAATTATATTGTCATTTATTTAAAATTATTCCTTGTAGATCCTGATCCAAACGTCGACGTGGGCTTATGGTCATGCTACGCTCGGGTTATCATGGAAGGCTCAATGAATCACATGGACTCGCAGGAGGTCGGTGCTCATATGACCGTGACAGGTTACCGTCATTTTGGTATGGGTAGCGCAAATGCTGGTCTAATCATGGGTCTATTGATATGCTCCTGTCTTGCTGTCTGTCTTATATTATTCCAACGTTACAAGCTACGCTTAAAACAGTCCGATGAGGAGATTATCCTTGACAAATCCACAGGATTTGCTTGATATCTATATATAGATTTCGAGCTTGATGATGTCTAAAATGTATGTACATATGCAACGTACGTTTTCTTGATAAAATTAATGATTTATAACACGTGTTAAAGTTGATGTATTATTTTTCATTAAAAAAATGAGTATTCAAGTTTGTTCAAGACTCCTTAATTTTCTTCTTTTTTTTTCCTAATTTAATTTTAATTTTAATTTTATCAGTTATTGTCATAAATCAAGGCTGTATTTTTTTCTTTTTAATAAATCAAATAGTAATTTTTACTTAAACTATGGTAAAAATTATTAAATCCCTTATCTCAATGTAAATAACTATTATGTATTGTTTGAGGAATGATAAAAAGGAAATAAGGAAAGAAAAAAAGGAAAACGTATTTTGTGCCAGAGCATAAAATGAAGTTTTAAAAATTGTACAAACTTCACGTCTCTTACTCTTACTTAAACATGGTTAAAAATTTTACTTAGGTCTTCAGTTTGCTATAAAAATCGAGAAAGAAAAAAAATAAACCGATAGCTTTTGGTCCAAAGCGACAACTAAAACTACAAAAAACATACGATGATATACTATAGAGATGAAGTTCGATGTATGTGCCTATAGTAATTTCGTTGGATTAGTGCGCAGAATGAAAGAAAGAAAAAGAACAAGAAATTACTCGATTGCAAGTGAGTTTTTACTTTCTTTTTCTTTCTCGCAAAACCATACTTGACCTTTTAAGCTATATGCTTGCGACATACGCCGGATAGAATAATCTCGGAACTGGAGAGAGCTTTTCGGATACTACTTGGGATTAGCAAGTTCGTTGTGCTGCAGTACGATCGAGCTTGGGGATAGATATAAATATATATATATAGTCAGTTGAGATTTGGAATAATCGATTGTTAAGATTACTTTTCATCTCCTATTACTGTTCTTCTGCTAATTTTTTGTTGTTGTTTTTATTTCTTTAAAATATTGTTTTTGCAAACGAAAAAAAATGTCTGTAATAAAATGTATAATTCAATTTCAAACCCTTCCAGACATATATAATAACTCAATGCTTTCTATTACTATACCATTACTACATCCTTCCTCTGATTTCCCTCATTTCGTTCAAAAAAGCGTGCGCAATCCTTCCTCTACCCTCACACACATGCACACCCAACATACCTTTTTTTTTATCTCACCCACTACTTTTTTGCCTGGTTGCTCTTTCATCCTCACCTCGGTCCTACCATAAGTCCGCACCTTTTCTCTTTCTCCCTTATCCTCAGAAAAGCTACATATATATTCTCAGCTCGTATATTTCACGGGATTCTTTACGGCTAGGGCTTCGCAGCGAGTCTACGGATATATACCGCCAGCTAGAGTACAAGCCTGGCAATCTCCGTCAGCAAGGCTGCGTCGTATATATAACGTAGAGTAGAGGAGAGTAACGAGGATAAAAAGCACATAGGACTGAGCGCGTAGAGGGGCATAATCTGGGCGCTAGATTAAACCGCGGGTGCTGCTGCTGCTGCTACTACTACTACCTCGGCATCAGTCGCAAAGAGGAATAGAGATGAAACAGGAAGGAGAGGATTGAAGTGATGAGGAGAAAAGGGGGTGGTTTAGAGCGTTCGCCAGATTTGCTGAGATGTGACCTAGATGCACCAAGTCTTACACATCTGCGCAAAGGCTATACATACACGTATGACACAAGCTGAGATTGATAAATCGTGATGTATGTGTTTCCAATGCACAATAACTATAACCCACGCTGTGATACATTTCGTTATTTTTATTTTCATTTTTTTTTTTATTTTACAATGACTTTTCTTCTGTATTGTTTAATGATGCTTTTATCAAAAACTTACAACTGTAAAATCAATGACGTATCTATGCATATCCAAAAATTCAACTTTTTTTTTTTAATTTAACTTTGCAATTGATAATGCCTCTCAAAATAATAATAATAATAATAAATAAATAAATATAATGAAAGAACAGCAGCAGTACACCGATACGTTCGACATAAGTCATCATTCTAACGTCGACATAACAAGCCAACGTTCTTATACGTGTCAACGAGACCAATATAACACCATCGTTTAGGCCTTGGCAAGACTAATGGCTCAACGGAAGTGAATTGCTATAGAGAGTAAACGATAGCTTGTACCCCTGACGTGTTAGCCTTATACTATGCTCTTGGCTCGTTACACCTTGACGTGGACACGAATTCCGAAACTTTTTGATCGGATATACTTTTTTTTTCTTCTTTTTCTTCCCTTAAGGCCCTTTTCTTTTTGACTTCCAATACTTTCTTTCTTTTTGACGAAGAAACAATCTGTTATATAAATTGGTCACTTTTGAAGAAGGAGAAGTAAGTTAAGGCGTTGTAGCGTTTGAAGTTTTTTTTTGGGGGGATATAAAAAAAAGGTGATTGGTCAGCTGGAAAATTTGTTGGCGAAAAGCTATTGTTCAAATATTTTTTGTGCAAAAACGTTTTCTTATTAAATAAAATGAAATGAATAAGTATAAATTATATATACAATTGATATATTTTTATAATAAAATCACTTTATGTAAGGTATGTGTGTTCGAGAAGTATTGTAACTATATGTATTGTTTATACAAATTTTTTTCCGACTAAATAAAAAAATTCAATGATTTCAAATTTTATTACTTTAGTCATATTTCTTTCAAAACAATGACAATACATAACATGCTCAAAAGCATTCAAAAGTTCAATATCAACCCAAGCATACTAAATTCACAAAGGAGCAAAAAAAAAAAAAAATCTTAAGAATCAGGTCAAGGAAAAAGACGTTTACAAATCAAAGCAATAAAGCCAAAAAAAATTCGTCTGCATCCATTGAGCCAAAGATGTAGTATAGACTCAAATCACACGAGTAGTAAGTAATGCCTTGACGACTACGGCAATAGCTTTACGAAAAAATCGGCCAGTAGCAGTAGTACAGAAGCAGTCGAGTCCAAAGTACGTATACGCTTTGCTAAAGGATTGAAGAGGAGAATCTAAGCCCATAGCACTCAAGGAACTCAAGACAAAGCTTGCAAGCTCTCTCTCGACTCTTACCAGAGAGACCAATATATGTTGGAAAAGGGGAATAGAAATTCTCCCTTTCTCTCTCGATAGGATTGTGGAGTCTTGCAAGCGCCAGCTTCGTAATGAACGCGCTCAAGCTTTGCTCTCTCTATATAGTCGTATATACCTATATAAGCTTTCCACCCGTGAATCTCGTAATTACATCCGGAAACGCCTTGCTGGGCTTCCATCCTACGTTACGCTCATTGTACGCTTCTATGCTCGCCTTTGAAGTGTGTCTGCCAAAGGAGCTTTAACGCGCTCATGATCACTTTTTCCCCCTTTTTTATTTTTCTATTTTTATTTTTCTTTTATTTTTTGCCAATGAAAGGTTTCTCAAAAAGAAAAATTGTAGGTAAAAATTAATTGCGGATTAATTGAGAGCTTGCGCACAAAGGATATGACGTATGCCATTTGGATTTTGATTTTTCTCATAATATGAGAGGTCATATAAGAAATATTTGTACCAGTAATCAAGATGTCTAGATAACAATTAAAATTATTTGAAATTTGTATGAAAAAAAATAAAGATGGCATGTATATCCATCCTACCAATTTCAATTCAATTTTATCAGTCACGATTACTTTTTCCTCTTCGCTTATCTCAGCATACCTAACAAAACGCCTGCAATATACAAAAAAGAAAATTTATGTTGAACATGATGCGCTCTTTTTCATTTACCACACCTAGATTGCCTGAAGCGTATGATGCTACTGCTGCTCTTTGTACAGTACACTACTGCCACATCGTATATATATTCGTGTGTATCTGACGACTTTTGCTCTAAATAATAAAGAGCAGGAAGAGGTCGACCGAAACAGGGCATGAAGATTGAAAGAGGAGCTGGGTTATATATATAAAAAGGGATATGAAACAGGAGCTTGGGAGAAACTATACTGTCACATCGAGAGATTATCAGTATATACGCTACGATAATCTTGGTGGACGAGTAAATTCTTGGATGATCTATAGGGATGTATACATTATTGAACCTGGACAGAATGACAAACAAAATTTTTTTTTCGCTTTCTTTTTCAATTTTATAAATATGTGACTTTAAATTTCTTTTTTTTGTTAAAGAAGTAAAAGATGTAGGTAGAAAAAACACAATGGATTGTATACATCAAGTATACTAACGTGGACATAAAGTCATCGGGAAAATGAAAGAGACATGTTGAACAAAAATAAGCCAGATCGT